>JAKELJ010000219.1:0-48529 GCA_025594165.1 Tamias sibiricus | reverse complement strand
TCAATGGTTAATGATAGAACTTTGGAAATGCAGAAAAGCACTTCATATCACAAGAGCACACTGTGCTTCTGTCCTGGTTCAAGTATCTCAAAGCTGAATCGCTAGGTAGCAAAAGAGTTTCAAACTCACAGAAAAAGCGTTTTAGCCTATTGGAAATAATTCCATGTTTTCTTAGCTTGTGGGTAGTAGGTTTCTTTGTGTATTTCAATGATACTCTGACAAAATGATTCTCTCTTGTGTGCCTCATGGCTCCCCCAAATTTGGTCCATCCACCATCCCGTGTTTTATGTTTATAGCCTATTGGATGTTTACCCTGATTAGTCGAATTTCACTGAAAACGCCTGTAGTTTAATTTTTCAATGGTTAATGCTAGAACTTTGAAAATGCAGAAAATAACTTCACATCACAAGAGCACACTGTGCTTCTTTCCTGGTTCAAGTATCTCAAAGCTGAATCACTAGGTAACAGAAAGAGATTCAAACTCACAGAAAAGTGTTTTAGCGAACTGGAAATAATTCCATGTTTCTTAGCTTCTGGGCACTAGGTTTCTTTGTGTATTTCAATGAAACTCTGAAAAAAATGATTCTCTCATGTGCTCCTCAAGACTCCCCAAGTTTGGTCATTCCACCATTAAGGGTGTTTTGTTTACAGTCTATTGGATGTTTACCCTGATTAGGCGAAAATGCCTGAAAACGCCTGTGAGTTTAATTCTTAAATGGTTAATGCTGGAACATTAAAAACGCAGAAAAACACTTTAGTTAACAAGAGCACACTGTGCTTCTGTCCTGGTTCAAGTATCTCAAAGCTGAATCACTAGGTAGCAAAAGAGTTTCAAACTCACAGAAAAGCGTTTTAGCCAACTGGAAATATTTCCATGTTTCTTAGATTGTGGTTACTAGGTTTCTTTGTGTATTTCAATGAAACTGTGACAAAATGATTCTCTCTTGTGCCCCTCATGGCTCCTCAAATGTGGTCAATCCACCATCACGGGTTTTTTGCTTAGAGCCTATTGTATGTTTACCCTGATTAGTCGAATTTCACTGAATCTCCTGTAGTTTAATTCCTCAATGGTTAATGCTATAACTTTGAAAATGCAGAAAATCACTTCAAATCACAAGAGCACACTGTGCTTCTCTCCAGCTTCAAGTATCTCAAAGCTGAATCACTAGGTAGCAAAAGAGTTTCAAACTCACAGAAAAGCATTTTAGCGAACTGGAAATGATTCCAAGTTTTTAGCTTCTGGGCACTAGGTTTCTTTGTGTATTTCAATGAAACTCTGAAAAAATGATTCTCTCATGTGCCCCTCAATGCTCCCCAAGTTTGGTTATCCCACCATCAAGGGTGTTTTGTTCACAGTCTATTGGATGTTTTACCCTGATTAGGCAAAAATGCCTGAAAACGCCTGTGAGTTTAATTCTTAAATGTTTAATGCTAGAACTTTAAAAAACGCAGAACAACACTCTAGTTCACAAGACCACACTGTGCTTCTCTCCTGGTTCAAGTATCTCAAAGCTGAATCACTAGGTAGCAAAAGAGTTTCAAACTCACAGAAAAGCGTTTTAGCCAACTTGAAATAATTCCATGTTTCTTATCTTGTGGGTAGTAGGTTTCTTTGTGTATTTCAATGAAACTATGACAAAATGATTCTCTCTTGTTCCCATCATGGCTCCCCAAATTTGGTCAGTCCACCATCACGGGTTTTTGTTTAGAGCCTATTGGATGTTGACCCTGATTAGGCGAATTTCACTGAAAAAGCCTGTAGTTTAATTCATCAATGGTTAATGCTAGAACTTTGAAAATGCAGAAAAGCACTTCAGATCACAAAAGCACACTGTTCATCTGTCCTGGTTCAAGTATCTCAAAGCTGAATCACTAGGTAGCAAAAGAGTTTCAAACTCACAGAAAAGCGATTTTAGCCAACTGGAAATAATTCCATGTTTCTTAGCTTCTGGGTACTAGGTTTCTTTTTGTATTTAAATGAAACTCTGACAAAATGATTCTCTCTTGTGTCCGTCATGGCTCCCCAAATTTGTTCATCTCACCATCACGGGTTTTTTGTTTAGTGCCTATTGGATGTTTATCCTGATTAGGCGAATTTCACTGAAAACGCCTGTTAGTTTAAATCTTCAATGGTTAATGCTAGAAATTTGAAAATGCAGAACAAGCACTTCAGATCACAAGAGCACACTGTGCTTCTTTCCTGGTTCAAGTATCTCAAAGCTGAATCACTAGGTAACAAAAGAGTTTCAAACTCACAGAAAAGCGATTTAGCGAACTGGAAATAATTCCATGTTTCTTAGCTTCTGGGCACTAGGTTTCTTTGTGTATTTCAATGAAACTCTGAAGAAATGATTCTCTCATGTGCCCCTCCAGGCTCCCAAGTTTGGTCATCCCACCATCAAGGGTGTTTTGTTTACATTCTATTGGATGTTTACCCTGATTAGGCGAAAATGCCTGAAGACGCCTGTGAGTTTAATTCTTAAATGGTTAATGCTGGAACTTTAAAAACGCAGAACAACACTTTAGTTCACAAGAGCACACTGTGCTTCTGTCCTGGTTCAAGTATCTCAAAGCTGAATCACTAGGTAGCAAAAGAGTTTTCAAAGTCACAGAAAAGCGTTTTAGCCAACTGGAAATTATTCCATGTTTCTTAGCTTCTGGTTACTAGGTTTCTTTGTGTATTTCAATGAAACTCTGACAAAATGATTCTATCTTGTGCCCCTCATGGCTCGCCAAATTTTGGTCATCCCACCATCACGGGTTTTTTGTTTAGAGCCTATTGGATGTTTGCCCTGATTAGGCGAATTTCACTGAAAACGCCTGTTTTTTTAATTCCTCAATGGTTAAAGCTAGAACTTTGAAAATGCATAAAAGCACTTCAGATCACAAGAGCACACTGTTCTTCTGTCCTGGTTCAAGTATCTCAAAGCTGAATCACTAGGTAGCAAAAGAGTTTCAAACTCACAGAAAAGCGTTTTAGCGAAGTGGAAATAATTCCATGTTTCTTAGCTTCTGGGAACTAGGTTTCTTTTTGTATTTCAATGAAACTCTGACAAAATGATTCTCTCTTGTGTCCCTCTTGGCTCCCCAAATTTGGTCATCTCACCATCATGGGTTTTTTTTTTTAGAGCCTATTGGATGTTTACCATGATTAGGCAAAATTTCACTGAAAACGCCTGTTAGTTTAATTCCTCAATGGTTAATGATAGAACTTTGGAAATGCAGAAAATCACTTCATATCACAAGAGCACACTGTGCTTCTGTTTGGTTCAAGTATCTCAAAACTGAATCACTAGGTAGCAAAAGAGTTTCAAACTCACAGAAAAGCGATTTAGCCAACTGGAAATAATTCCATGTTTCTTAGCTTCTGGGTACTAGGTTTCTTTTGTATTTCAATGAAACTCTGACAAAATGATTCTCTCTTGTGCCCCTCATGGCTCCCCAAATTTGGTCATCCCACCATCACGGGTTTTTTGTTTAGAGCCTATTGGATGTTTACCCTGATTAGGCGAATTTCACTGAAAACGCCTGTTATTTTAAATTTTCAATGGTTAATGCTAGAACTTTGAAAACGCACAAAAGCACTTCAGATCACAAAAGCACACTGTGCTTCTTTCCTGGTTCAAGTATCTCAAAGCTGAATCACTTGGTAACAAAAGAGTTTCAAACTCACATAAAAGCGTTTTAGCGAACTGGAAATAATTTCCATGTTTCTTAGCTTCTGGGCACTAGGTTTCTTTGTGTATTTCAATGAAACTCTGAAGAAATGATTCTCTCCTGTGCCCCTCAATGCTCCCCAAGTTTGGTCATCCCACCATCAAGGGTGTTTTGTTTACAGTCTATTGGAATGTTTACCCTGATTAGGCAAAAATTTCCTGAAAACGCCTGTGAGTTTAATTCTTAAATGGTTAATGCTAGAACTTTAAAAACGCAAAAGAACAACACTTTAGTTCACAAGAAAACACTGTGCTTCTCTCCTGGTTCAAGTATCTCAAAGCTGAATCACTAGGTAGCAAAAGAGTTTCAAACTCACAGCAAAGCATTTTAGCCAACTGGAAATAATTCCATGTTTCTTAGCTTCTGGGCACTAGGTTTCTTTGTGTATTTCAATGAAACTCTGAAATAGTGATTCTCTCATGTGTCCCTCAATGCTCCCCAAGTTTGGTCATCCCACCATCAAGGGTGTTTTGTTTACAGTCTATTGGATGTTTACCCTGATTAGGCGAAAATGCCTGAAAACGCCTGTGAGTTTAATTCTTCAAATGGTTAATGCTAGAACTTTAAAAACGAAGAACAACACTTTAGTTCACAAGAGCACACTGTGCTTCTGTCCTGGTTCAAGTATCTCAAAGCTGAATCACTAGGTAGCAAAAGAGTTTCAAACTCACAGAAAAGCGTTTTAGCCAACTGGAAATTATTCCATGTTTCTTAGCTTCTGTGGCACTAGGTTTCTTTGTGTATTTCAATGAAACTCTGACAAAATGATTCTCTCTTGTTCCCCCTCATGGCTCCCCAAATTTGGTCATCCACCATCAAGGGTTTTTTGTTTACATTCCTATTGGATGTTTACCCTGATTAGGCGAAAATTCACTGAAAACGCCTGTGGAGTTTAATTCATCAAATGGTTAATGCTAGAACTTTGAAAATGCAGAAAAACACTTCAGTTCACAAGAGCACACTGTGCTTCTGTCCTGGTTCAAGTATCTCAAAGCTGAATCACTAGGTAGCAAAAGAGTTTCAAACTCACAGAAAAGCGTTTTAGCCAATTGGAAATAATTCCATGTTTCTTAGCTTGTGGGTAGTAGGTTTCTTTGTGTATTTCAATGATACTCTGACAAAATGATTCTCTCTTGTGTGCCTCAATGGCTCCCCAAGTTTGGTCATCCACCATCAATGATTTTATTGTTTAGAGCCTATTGGATGTTTACCCTGATACAGCGAATTTCACTGAAAACGCCTGTAGTTTAATTCTTCAAATGGTTAATGCTAGAACTTTGAAAACGCAGAAAAGGACTTCAGTTCACAAGAGCACACTGTGCTTCTGTCCTGGTTCAAGTATCTCAAAGCTGAATCACTAGGTAAAAAAGAGTTTCAAACTCACAGAAAAGCGTTTTAGCCAACTGGAAATAATTCCATGTTTCTTAGCTTCTGGGTACTAGGTTTCTTTTTGTATTTCAATGAAACTCTGAAAAAATGATTCTCTCATGTGCCCTCTCAATGCTCCCCAAGTTTGGTCATCCCACCATCAAGGGTTTTTTGTTTACAGTCTATTGGATGTTTACCCTGATTAGGCGAAATTGCCTGAAAACGCCTGTGGGTTTAATTCTTAAATGGTTAATGCTAGAACTTTAAAAACGCAGAACAACACTTTTAGTTCACAAGAGCACACTGTGCTTCTTTCCTGGTTCAAGTATCTCAAAGCTGAATCACTAGGTAGCAAAAGAGTTTCAAACTCACAGAAAAGCATTTTAGCCAACTGGAAATAATTCCATGTTTCTTAGCTTGTGGTTACTAGGTTTCTTTGTGTATTTCAATGAAACTCTGACAAAATGATTCTCTCTTGTGCCCCTCATGGCTCCCCAAATTTGGTCATCCACCATCACGAATTTTTTGTTTAGAGCCTATTGGATGTTTACCCTGATTTTGGCGAATTTCACTGAAAACGCCTGTAGTTTAATTACTCAATGGTTAATGCTACAAACTTTGAAAATGCAGAAAAGCACTTCAGATCACAAGAGCACACTGTGCTTCTGTCCTGGTTCAAGTATCTCAAAGCTGAATCACTAGGTAACAAAAGAGTTTCAAACTCACAGAAAAGCGTTTTAGCGAACTGGAAATAATTCCATGTTTTTAGCTTCTGGGCACTAGGTTTCTTTGTGTATTTCAATGAAAACTCTGAAGAAATGATTCTCTCATGTGCCCCTCAAGGCTCCCCAAGTTTGGACATCCCACCATCAAGGGTGTTTTGTTTACATTCTATTGGATGTTTTCCCTGATTAGGCGAAAATGCCTGAAAACGCCTGTGAGTTTAATTCTTAAATGTTAATGCTGGAACTTTAAAAACGCAGAAAAACACTTTAGTTAACAAGAGCACACTGTGCTTCTGTCCTGGTTCAAGTATCTCAAAGCTGAATCACTAGGTAGCAAAAGAGTTTCAAACTCACAGCAAAGCGTTTTAGCCAACTGGAAATAATTCCATGTTTCTTAGATTGTGGTTACTAGGTTTCTTTGTGTATTTCAATGAAACTGTGACAAAATGATTCTCTCTTGTGCCCCTCATGGCTCCTCAAATGTGGTCAATCCACCATCACGGGTTTTTTGCTTAGAGCCTATTGGATGTTTACCCTGATTAGTCGAATTTCACTGAAAACTCCTGTAGTTTAATTCCTCAATGGTTAATGCTAGAACTTTGAAAATGCAGAAGAAAAATTCAACACTTCAAATCACAAGAGCACACTGTGCTTCTCTCCTGGTTCAAGTATCTCAAAGCTGAATCACTAGGTAGCAAAAGAGTTTCAAACTCACAGAAAAGCATTTTTAGCGAACTGGAAATGATTCCATGTTTTTAGCTTCTGGGCACTAGGTTTCTTTGTGTATTTCAATGAAACTCTGAAAAAATGATTCTCTCATGTGCCCCTCAATGCTCCCCAAGTTTGGTTATCCCACCATCAAGGGTGTTTTGTTCACAGTCTATTGGATGTTTACCCTGATTAGGCAAAAATGCCTGAAAACGCCTGTGAGTTTAATTCTTAAATGTTTAATGCTAGAACTTTAAAAACGCAGAACAACACTCTAGTTCACAAGACCACACTGTGCTTCTCTCCTGGTTCAAGTATCTCAAAGCTGAATCACTAGGTAGCAAAAGAGTTTCAAACTCACAGAAAAGCGTTTTAGCCAACTTGAAATAATTCCATGTTTCTTATCTTGTGGGTAGTAGGTTTCTTTGTGTATTTCAATGAAACTATGACAAAATGATTCTCTCTTGTGCCCCTCATGGCTCCCCAAATTTGGTCAATCCACCATCACGGGTTTTTTTTTTAGAGCCTATTGGATGTTTACCCTGATTAGGCGAATTTCACTGAAAACGCCTGTAGTTTAATTCCTCAATGGTTAATGCTAGAACTTTGAAAATGCGGAAAAGCATTTCATATCACAAGAGCACACTGTGCTTCTTTCCTGGTTCAAGTATCTCAAAGCTGAATCACTAGGTAGCAAAAGAGTTTCAAACTCACAGAAAAGCGATTTAGCCAACTGGAAATAATTCCATGTTTCTTAGCTTCTGGGAACTAGGTTTCTTTTTGTATTTCAATGAAACTCTGACAAAATCATTCTCTCTTGTGTCCCTCATGGCTCCCCAAATTTGGTCATCTCACCATCATGGGTATTTTTTTTAGACCCTATTGGATGTTTACCCTGATTAGGCAAATTTCACTGAAAACGCCTGTTAGTTTAATTCCTCAATGGTTAATGATAGAACTTTGGAAATGCAGAAAAGCACTTCATATCACAAGAGCACACTGTGCTTCTGTCCTGGTTCAAGTATCTCAAAGCTGAATCGCTAGGTAGCAAAAGAGTTTCAAACTCACAGAAAAGCGTTTTAGCCTATTGGAAATAATTCCATGTTTCTTAGCTTGTGGGTAGTAGGTTTCTTTGTGTATTTCAATGATACTCTGACAAAATGATTCTCTCTTGTGTGCCTCATGGCTCCCCAAATTTGGTCCATCCACCATCCCGTGTTTTATGTTTATAGCCTATTGGATGTTTACCCTGATTAGTCGAATTTCACTGAAAACGCCTGTAGTTTAATTTTTCAATGGTTAATGCTAGAACTTTGAAAATGCAGAAAAGAACTTCACATCACAAGAGCACACTGTGCTTCTTTCCTGGTTCAAGTATCTCAAAGCTGAATCACTAGGTAACAGAAGAGATTCAAACTCACAGAAAAGTGTTTTAGCGAACTGGAAATAATTCCATGTTTCTTAGCTTCTGGGCACTAGGTTTCTTTGTGTATTTCAATGAAACTCTGAAAAAATGATTCTCTCATGTGCTCCTCAAGACTCCCCAAGCTTGGTCATTCCACCATTAAGGGTGTTTTGTTTACAGTCTATTGGATGTTTACCCTGATTAGGCGAAAATGCCTGAAAACGCCTGTGAGTTTAATTCTTAAATGGTTAATGCTGGAACATTAAAAACGCAGAAAAACACTTTAGTTAACAAGAGCACACTGTGCTTCTGTCCTGGTTCAAGTATCTCAAAGCTGAATCACTAGGTAGCAAAAGAGTTTCAAACTCACAGAAAAGCGTTTTAGCCAACTGGAAATATTTCCATGTTTCTTAGATTGTGGTTACTAGGTTTCTTTGTGTATTTCAATGAAACTGTGACAAAATGATTCTCTCTTGTGCCCCTCATGGCTCCTCAAATGTGGTCAATCCACCATCACGGGTTTTTTGCTTAGAGCCTATTGTATGTTTACCCTGATTAGTCGAATTTCACTGAATCTCCTGTAGTTTAATTCCTCAATGGTTAATGCTATAACTTTGAAAATGCAGAAAATCACTTCAAATCACAAGAGCACACTGTGCTTCTCTCCAGCTTCAAGTATCTCAAAGCTGAATCACTAGGTAGCAAAAGAGTTTCAAACTCACAGAAAAGCATTTTAGCGAACTGGAAATGATTCCAAGTTTTTAGCTTCTGGGCACTAGGTTTCTTTGTGTATTTCAATGAAACTCTGAAAAAATGATTCTCTCATGTGCCCCTCAATGCTCCCCAAGTTTGGTTATCCCACCATCAAGGGTGTTTTGTTCACAGTCTATTGGATGTTTACCCTGATTAGGCAAAAATGCCTGAAAACGCCTGTGAGTTTAATTCTTAAATGTTTAATGCTAGAACTTTAAAAACGCAGAACAACACTCTAGTTCACAAGACCACACTGTGCTTCTCTCCTGGTTCAAGTATCTCAAAGCTGAATCACTAGGTAGCAAAAGAGTTTCAAACTCACAGAAAAGCGTTTTAGCCAACTTGAAATAATTCCATGTTTCTTATCTTGTGGGTAGTAGGTTTCTTTGTGTATTTCAATGAAACTATGACAAAATGATTCTCTCTTGTTCCCATCATGGCTCCCCAAATTTGGTCAGTCCACCATCACGGGTTTTTTGTTTAGAGCCTATTGGATGTTGACCCTGATTAGGCGAATTTCACTGAAAAAGCCTGTAGTTTAATTCATCAATGGTTAATGCTAGAACTTTGAAAATGCAGAAAAGCACTTCAGATCACAAAAGCACACTGTTCATCTGTCCTGGTTCAAGTATCTCAAAGCTGAATCACTAGGTAGCAAAAGAGTTTCAAACTCACAGAAAAGCGATTTAGCCAACTGGAAATAATTCCATGTTTCTTAGCTTCTGGGTGCTAGGTTTCTTTTTGTATTTAAATGAAACTCTGACAAAATGATTCTCTCTTGTGTCCGTCATGGCTCCCCAAATTTGTTCATCTCACCATCACGGGTTTTTTGTTTAGTGCCTATTGGATGTTTATCCTGATTAGGCGAATTTCACTGAAAACGCCTGTTAGTTTAAATCTTCAATGGTTAATGCTAGAAATTTGAAAATGCAGAAAAGCACTTCAGATCACAAGAGCACACTGTGCTTCTTTCCTGGTTCAAGTATCTCAAAGCTGAATCACTAGGTAACAAAAGAGTTTCAAACTCACAGAAAAGCGATTTAGCGAACTGGAAATAATTCCATGTTTCTTAGCTTCTGGGCACTAGGTTTCTTTGTGTATTTCAATGAAACTCTGAAGAAATGATTCTCTCATGTGCCCCTCCAGGCTCCCCAAGTTTGGTCATCCCACCATCAAGGGTGTTTTGTTTACATTCTATTGGATGTTTACCCTGATTAGGCGAAAAATGCCTGAAGACGCCTGTGAGTTTAATTCTTAAATGGTTAATGCTGGAACTTTAAAAACGCAGAACAACACTTTAGTTCACAAGAGCACACTGTGCTTCTGTCCTGGTTCAAGTATCTCAAAGCTGAATCACTAGGTAGCAAAAGAGTTTCAAAGTCACAGAAAAGCGTTTTAGCCAACTGGAAATTATTCCATGTTTCTTAGCTTCTGGTTACTAGGTTTCTTTGTGTATTTCAATGAAACTCTGACAAAATGATTCTCTCTTGTGCCCCTCATGGCTCGCCAAATTTGGTCATCCCACCATCACGGGTTTTTTGTTTAGAGCCTATTGGATGTTTGCCCTGATTAGGCGAATTTCACTGAAAACGCCTGTTTTTTAATTCCTCAATGGTTAAAGCTAGAACTTTGAAAATGCATAAAAGCACTTCAGATCACAAGAGCACACTGTTCTTCTGTCCTGGTTCAAGTATCTCAAAGCTGAATCACTAGGTAGCAAAAGAGTTTCAAACTCACAGAAAAGCGTTTTAGCGAAGTGGAAATAATTCCATGTTTCTTAGCTTCTGGGAACTAGGTTTCTTTTTGTATTTCAATGAAACTCTGACAAAATGATTCTCTCTTGTGTCCCTCTTGGCTCCCCAAATTTGGTCATCTCACCATCATGGGTTTTTTTTTAGAGCCTATTGGATGTTTACCATGATTAGGCAAATTTCACTGAAAACGCCTGTTAGTTTAATTCCTCAATGGTTAATGATAGAACTTTGGAAATGCAGAAAATCACTTCATATCACAAGAGCACACTGTGCTTCTGTTTGGTTCAAGTATCTCAAAACTGAATCACTAGGTAGCAAAAGAGTTTCAAACTCACAGAAAAGCGATTTAGCCAACTGGAAATAATTCCATGTTTCTTAGCTTCTGGGTACTAGGTTTCTTTTTGTATTTCAATGAAACTCTGACAAAATGATTCTCTCTTGTGCCCCTCATGGCTCCCCAAATTTGGTCATCCCACCATCACGGGTTTTTTGTTTAGAGCCTATTGGATGTTTACCCTGATTAGGCGAATTTCACTGAAAACGCCTGTTATTTTAAATTTTCAATGGTTAATGCTAGAACTTTGAAAACGCACAAAAGCACTTCAGATCACAAAAGCACACTGTGCTTCTTTCCTGGTTCAAGTATCTCAAAGCTGAATCACTTGGTAACAAAAGAGTTTCAAACTCACATAAAAGCGTTTTAGCGAACTGGAAATAATTCCATGTTTCTTAGCTTGTGGGTAGTAGGTTTCTTTGTGTATTTCAATGAAACTCTGACAAAATGATTCTCTCTTGTGTGCCCCCAACACACAGCAAAGCATATTAAGCATGGCTCCCCAAATTTGGTCATCCACCATCAAGGGTTTTTGTTTACAGTCTATTGGATGTTTACCCTGATTAGTCGAAAATTCCTGAAAACGCCTGTAGTTTAATTCTTAAAATGGTTAATGCTAGAACTTTGAAAATGAGAAAAACACTTCAGTTCACAAGAGCACACAGTGCTTCTCTCCTGGTTCAAGTATCTCAAAGCTGAATCACTAGGTAGCAAAAGAGATTCAAACTCACAGAAAAGCATTTTAGCGAACTGGAAATAATTCCATGTTTCTTAGCTTCTGGGCACTAGGTTTCTTTGTGTATTTCAATGAAACTCTGAAAAAATGATTCTCTCATGTGCCCCTCAATGCTCCCCAAGTTTGGTCATCCCACCATCAAGGGTGTTTTGTTTACAGTCTATTGGATGTTTACCCTGATTAGGCGAAAATGCCTGAAAACGCCTGTGAGTTTAATTCTTAAATGGTTAATGCTAGAACTTTAAAAAAACGCAGAACAACACTTTAGTTCACAAGAGCACACTGTGCTTCTGTCCTGGTTCAAGTATCTCAAAGCTGAATCACTAGGTAGCAAAAGAGTTTCAAACTCACAGAAAAGCGTTTTAGCCAACTGGAAATAATTCCATGTTTCTTAGCTTGTGGGTACTAGGTTTCTTTGTGTATTTCAATGAAACTCTGACAAAATGATTCTCTCTTGTGCCCCTCATGGCTCCCCAAATTTGGTCAATCCACCATCACGGGTTTTTTGTTTAGAGCCTATTGGATGTTTACCCTGATTAGGCGAATTTCACTGAAAACGCCTGTAGTTTAATTCCTCAATGGTTAATGCTAGAACTTTGAAAATGCAGAAAAGCACTTCAGATCACAAGAGAGCACACTGTGCTTCTTTCCTGGTTCAAGTATCTCAAAGCTGAATCACTAGGTAGCAAAAGAGTTTCAAACTCACAGAAAAGCGTTTTAGCGAACTGGAAATAATTCCATGTTTCTTAGCTTCTGGGCACTAGGTTTCTTTGTGTATTTCAATGAAACTCTGAAAAAATGATTCTCTCATGTGCCCCTCAATGCTCCCCAAGTTTGGTCATCCCACCATCAAGGGTGTTTTGTTTACAGTCTATTGGATGTTTACCCTGATTAGGCAAAATGCCTGAAAACGCCTGTGAGTTTAATTCTTAATGGTTAATGCTAGAACTTTAAAAACGCAGAACAACACTTTAGTTCACAAGAGCACACTGTGCTTCTGTCCTGGTTCAAGTATCTCAAAGCTGAATCACTAGGTAGCAAAAGAGTTTCAAACTCACAGAAAAGCGTTTTAGCCAACTTGGAAATAATTCCATGTTTCTTAGCTTGTGGGTAGTAGGTTTCTTTGTGTATTTCAATGATACTCTGACAAAATGATTCTCTCTTGTGTGCCTCATGGCTCCCCAAATTTGGTCCATCCACCATCCCGGGTTTTTTGTTTAGAGCCTATTGGATGTTTACCCTGATTAGTCGAATTTCACTGAAAACGCCTGTAGTTTAATTTTCAATGGTTAATGCTAGAACTTTGAAAATGCAGAAAAGCACTTCACATCACAAGAGCACACTGTGCTTCTTTCCTGGTTCAAGTATCTCAAAGCTGAATCACTAGGTAGCAAAAGAGTTTCAAACTCACAGAAAAGCGTTTTAGCGAACTGGAAATAATTCCATGTTTCTTAGCTTCTGGGCACTAGGTTTCTTTGTGTATTTCAATGAAACTCTGAAAAAATGATTCTCTCATGTGCTCCTCAAGGCTCCCCAAGTTTGGTCATTCCACCATCAAGGGTGTTTTTGTTTACAGTCTATTGGATGTTTACCCTGATTAGGCGAAAATGCCTGAAAACGCCTGTGAGTTTAATTCTTAAATGGTTAATGCTGAACTTTAAAAACGCAGAAAAACACTTTAGTCACAAGAGCACACTGTGCTTCTGTCCTGGTTCAAGTATCTCAAAGCTGAATCACTAGGTAGCAAAAGAGTTTCAAACTCACAGAAAAGCGTTTTAGCCAACTGGAAATATTTCCATGTTTCTTAGCTTGTGGGTACTAGGTTTCTTTGTGTATTTCAATGAAACTGTGACAAAATGATTCTCTCTTGTGCCCCTCATGGCTCCCAAATGTGGTCAATCCACCATCACGGGTTTTTTGCTTAGAGCCTATTGGATGTTTACCCTGATTAGTCGAATTTCACTGAAAACGCCTGTAGTTTAATTCCTCAATGGTTAATGCTAGAACTTTGAAAATGCAGAAAAGCACTTCAAATCACAAGAGCACACTGTGCTTCTCTCCTGGTTCAAGTATCTCAAAGCTGAATCACTAGGTAGCAAAAGAGTTTCAAACTCACAGAAAAGCATTTTAGCGAACTGGAAATAATTCCATGTTTTTAGCTTCTGGGCACTAGGTTTCTTTGTGTATTTCAATGAAACTCTGAAAAAATGATTCTCTCATGTGCCCCTCAATGCTCCCCAAGTTTGGTCATCCCACCATCAAGGGTGTTTTGTTTACAGTCTATTGGATGTTTACCCTGATTAGGCGAAAAATGCCTGAAAACGCCTGTGAGTTTAATTCTTAAATGGTTAATGCTAGAACTTTAAAAACGCAGAAAACACTTTAGTTCACAAGAGCACACTGTGCTTCTGTCCTGGTTCAAGTATCTCAAAGCTGAATCACTAGGTAGCAAAAGAGTTTCAAACTCACAGAAAAGCGTTTTAGCCAACTTGAAATAATTCCATGTTTCTTATCTTGTGGGGTAGTAGGTTTCTTTGTGTATTTCAATGAAACTATGACAAAATGATTCTCTCTTGTTCCCATCATGGCTCCCCAAATTTGGTCAGTCCACCATCACGGGTTTTTTGTTTAGAGCCTATTGGATGTTTACCCTGATTAGGCGAATTTCACTGAAAAAGCCTGTAGTTTAATTCATCAATGGTTAATGCTAGAACTTTGAAAATGCAGAAAAGCACTTCAGATCACAAAAGCACACTGTTCATCTGTCCTGGTTCAAGTATCTCAAAGCTGAATCACTAGGTAGCAAAAGAGTTTCAAACTCACAGAAAAGCGATTTAGCCAACTGGAAATAATTCCATGTTTCTTAGCTTCTGGGTACTAGGTTTCTTTTTGTATTTAAATGAAACTCTGACAAAATGATTCTCTCTTGTGTCCGTCATGGCTCCCCAAATTTGTTCATCTCACCATCACGGGTTTTTTGTTTAGTGCCTATTGGATGTTTATCCTGATTAGGCGAATTTCACTGAAAACGCCTGTTAGTTTAAATCTCAATGGTTAATGCTATAAATTTGAAAATGCAGAAAAGCACTTCAGATCACAAGAGCACACTGTGCTTCTTTCCTGGTTCAAGTATCTCAAAGCTGAATCACTAGGTAAAAAAGAGTTTCAAACTCACAGAAAAGCGATTTAGCGAACTGGAAATAATTCCATGTTTCTTAGCTTCTGGGCACTAGGTTTCTTTGTGTATTTCAATGAAACTCTGAAAAATGATTCTCTCATGTGCCCCTCAGGCTCCCCAAGTTTGGTCATCCCACCATCAAGGGTGTTTTGTTTACATTCTATTGGATGTTTACCCTGATTAGGCGAAAATGCCTGAAACGCCTGTGAGTTTAATTCTTAAATGGTTAATGCTGGAACTTTAAAAACGCAGAACAACACTTTAGTTCACAAGAGCACACACTGTGCTTCTGTCCTGGTTCAAGTATCTCAAAGCTGAATCACTAGGTAGCAAAAGAGTTTCAAAGTCACAGAAAAGCGTTTTAGCCAACTGGAAATTATTCCATGTTTCTTAGCTTCTGGGTACTAGGTTTCTTTGTGTATTTCAATGAAACTCTGACAAAATGATTCTCTCTTGTGCCCCTCATGGCTCGCCAAATTTGGTCATCCCACCATCACGGGTTTTTTGTTTAGAGCCTATTGGATGTTTGCCCTGATTAGGCGAATTTCACTGAAAACGCCTGTTTTTTAATTCCTCAATGGTTAAAGCTAGAACTTTGAAAATGCATAAAAGCACTTCAGATCACAAGAGCACACTGTTCTTCTGTCCTGGTTCAAGTATCTCAAAGCTGAATCACTAGGTAGCAAAAGAGTTTCAAACTCACAGAAAAGCGTTTTAGCGAAGTGGAAATAATTCCATGTTTCTTAGCTTCTGGGAACTAGGTTTCTTTTTGTATTTCAATGAAACTCTGACAAAATGATTCTCTCTTGTGTCCCTCTTGGCTCCCCAAATTTGGTCATCTCACCATCATGGGTTTTTTTTTTAGAGCCTATTGGATGTTTACCATGATTAGGCAAATTTCACTGAAAACGCCTGTTAGTTTAATTCCTCAATGGTTAATGATAGAACTTTGGAAATGCAGAAAATCACTTCATATCACAAGAGCACACTGTGCTTCTGTTTGGTTCAAGTATCTCAAAACTGAATCACTAGGTAGCAAAAGAGTTTCAAACTCACAGAAAAGCGATTTAGCCAACTGGAAATAATTCCATGTTTCTTAGCTTCTGGGTACTAGGTTTCTTTTTGTATTTCAATGAAACTCTGACAAAATGATTCTCTCTTGTGCCCCTCATGGCTCCCCAAATTTGGTCATCCCACCATCACGGGTTTTTTGTTTAGAGCCTATTGGATGTTTACCCTGATTAGGCGAATTTCACTGAAAACGCCTGTTATTTTAAATTTTCAATGGTTAATGCTAGAACTTTGAAAACGCACAAAAGCACTTCAGATCACAAAAGCACACTGTGCTTCTTTCCTGGTTCAAGTATCTCAAAGCTGAATCACTAGGTAACAAAAGAGTTTCAAACTCACAGAAAAGCGTTTTAGCGAACTGGAAATAATTCCATGTTTCTTAGCTTCTGGGCACTAGGTTTCTTTGTGTATTTCAATGAAACTCTGAAGAAATGATTCTCTCCTGTGCCCCTCAATGCTCCCCAAGTTTGGTCATCCCACCATCAAGGGTGTTTTGTTTACAGTCTATTGGATGTTTACCCTGATTAGGCGAAAAATTCCTGAAAACGCCTGTGAGTTTAATTCTTAAATAGTTAATGCTAGAACTTTAAAAACGAAGAACAACACTTTAGTTCACAAGAAAACACTGTGCTTCTCTCCTGGTTCAAGTATCTCAAAGCTGAATCACTAGGTAGCAAAAGAGTTTCCAAACTCACAGAAAAGCATTTTAGCCAACTGGAAATAATTCCATGTTTCTTAGCTTCTGGGCACTAGGTTTCTTTGTGTATTTCAATGAAACTCTGAAAAAATGATTCTCTCATGTGCCCCTAAATGGCTCCCCAAGTTTGGTCATCCCACCATCAAGGGTGTTTTGTTTACAGTCTATTGGATGTTTACCCTGATTAGGCGAAAATGCCTGAAAACGCCTGTGAGTTTAATTCTCAAATGGTTAATGCTAGAACTTTAAAAACGAAGAACAACACTTTAGTTCACAAGAGCACACTGTGCTTCTGTCCTGGTTCAAGTATCTCAAAGCTGAATCACTAGGTAGCAAAAGAGTTTCAAACTCACAGAAAAGCGATTTAGCCAACTGGAAATAATTCCATGTTTCTTAGCTTGTGGGTACTAGGTTTCTTTGTGTATTTCAATGAAACTCTGACAAAATGATTCTCTCTTGTGTCCCTCATGGCTCCCCAAATTTGGTCATCCACCATCACGGGTTTTTTGTTTAGAGCCTATTGGATGTTTACCCTGATTAGGCGAATTTCACTGAAAAAGCCTGTAGTTTAATTCATCAATGGTTAATGCTAGAACTTTGAAAATGCAGAAAAGCACTTCAGATCACAAAAGCACACTGTTCTTCTGTCCTGGTTCAAGTATCTCAAAGCTGAATCACTAGGTAGCAAAAGAGTTTCAAACTCACAGAAAAGCGTTTTAGCGAACTGGAAATAATTCCATGTTTCTTAGCTTCTGGGCACTAGGTTTCTTTGTGTATTTCAATGAAACTCTGAAAAAATGATTCTCTCATGTGCCCCTCAATGCTCCCCAAGTTTGGTCATCCCACCATCAATGATGTTTTGTTTACAGTTTATTGGATGTTTACCCTGATTAGGCGAAAATGCCTGAAAACGCCTGTGAGTTTAATTCTTAAATGGTTAATGCTAGAACTTTAAAAACGCAGAACAACACTTTAGTTCACAAGAGCACACTGTGCTTCTGTCCTGGTTCAAGTATCTCAAAGCTGAATCACTAGGTAGCAAAAGAGTTTCAAACTCACAGAAAAGCGTTTTAGCCCAACTTGGAAATAATTCCATGTTTCTTAGCTTGTGGGTAGTAGGTTTCTTTGTGTATTTCAATGATACTCTGACAAAATGATTCTCTCTTGTGTGCCTCATGGCTCCCCAAATTTGGTCCATCCACCATCCCGGGTTTTATGTTTAGAGCCTATTGGATGTTTACTCTGATTAGTCGAATTTCACTGAAAACGCCTGTAGTTTAATTTTCAATGGTTAATGCTAGAACTTTGAAAATGCAGAAAATAACTTCACATCACAAGAGCACACTGTGCTTCTTTCCTGGTTCAAGTATCTCAAAGCTGAATCACTAGGTAACAAAGAGATTCAAACTCACAGAAAAGTGTTTTAGCGAACTGGAAATAATTCCATGTTTCTTAGCTTCTGGGCACTAGGTTTCTTTGTGTATTTCAATGAAACTCTGAAAAAATGATTCTCTCATGTGCTCCTCAAGACTCCCCAAGTTTGGTCATTCCACCATTAAGGGTGTTTTGTTTACAGTCTATTGGATGTTTACCCTGATTAGGCGAAAATGCCTGAAAACGCCTGTGAGTTTAATTCTTAAATGGTTAATGCTGGAACATTAAAAACGCAGAAAAACACTTTAGTTAACAAGAGCACACTGTGCTTCTGTCCTGGTTCAAGTATCTCAAAGCTGAATCACTAGGTAGCAAAAGAGTTTCAATCTCACAGAAAAGCGTTTTAGCCAACTGGAAATATTTCCATGTTTCTTAGATTGTGGGTTACTAGGTTTCTTTGTGTATTTCAATGAAACTGTGACAAAATGATTCTCTCTTGTGCCCCTCATGGCTCCTCAAATGTGGTCAATCCACCATCACGGGTTTTTTGCTTAGAGCCTATTGTATGTTTACCCTGATTAGTCGAATTTCACTGAATCTCCTGTAGTTTAATTCCTCAATGGTTAATGCTATAACTTTGAAAATGCAGAAAATCACTTCAAATCACAAGAGCACACTGTGCTTCTCTCCAGCTTCAAGTATCTCAAAGCTGAATCACTAGGTAGCAAAAGAGTTTCAAACTCACAGAAAAGCATTTTAGCGAACTGGAAATGATTCCAAGTTTTTAGCTTCTGGGCACTAGGTTTCTTTGTGTATTTCAATGAAACTCTGAAAAAATGATTCTCTCATGTGCCCCTCAATGCTCCCCAAGTTTGGTTATCCCACCATCAAGGGTGTTTTGTTTCACAGTCTATTGGATGTTTACCCTGATTAGGCAAAAATGCCTGAAAACGCCTGTGAGTTTAATTCTTAAATGTTTAATGCTAGAACTTTAAAAACGCAGAACAACACTCTAGTTCACAAGACCACACTGTGCTTCTCTCCTGGTTCAAGTATCTCAAAGCTGAATCACTAGGTAGCAAAAGAGTTTCAAACTCACAGAAAAGCGTTTTAGCCAACTTGAAATAATTCCATGTTTCTTATCTTGTGGGTAGTAGGTTTCTTTGTGTATTTCAATGAAACTATGACAAAATGATTCTCTCTTGTGCCCCTCATGGTTCCCCAAATTTGGTCAATCCACCATCACGGGTTTTTTTTTTAGAGCCTATTGGATGTTTACCCTGATTAGGCGAATTTCACTGAAAACGCCTGTAGTTTAATTCCTCAATGGTTAATGCTAGAACTTTGAAAATGCGGAAAAGCATTTCATATCACAAGAGCACACTGTGCTTCTTTCCTGGTTCAAGTATCTCAAAGCTGAATCACTAGGTAGCAAAAGAGTTTCAAACTCACAGAAAAGCGATTTAGCCAACTGGAAATAATTCCATGTTTCTTAGCTTCTGGGAACTAGGTTTCTTTTTGTATTTCAATGAAACTCTGACAAAATCATTCTCTCTTGTGTCCCTCATGGCTCCCCAAATTTGGTCATCTCACCATCATGGGTATTTTTTTTAGACCCTATTGGATGTTTACCCTGATTAGGCAAATTTCACTGAAAACGCCTGTTAGTTTAATTCCTCAATGGTTAATGATAGAACTTTGGAAATGCAGAAAAGCACTTCATATCACAAGAGCACACTGTGCTTCTGTCCTGGTTCAAGTATCTCAAAGCTGAATCGCTAGGTAGCAAAAGAGTTTCAAACTCACAGAAAAGCGTTTTAGCCTATTGGAAATAATTCCATGTTTCTTAGCTTGTGGGTAGTAGGTTTCTTTGTGTATTTCAATGATACTCTGACAAAATGATTCTCTCTTGTGTGCCTCATGGCTCCCCAAATTTGGTCCATCCACCATCCCGTGTTTTATGTTTATAGCCTATTGGATGTTTACCCTGATTAGTCGAATTTCACTGAAAACGCCTGTAGTTTAATTTTTCAATGGTTAATGCTAGAACTTTGAAAATGCAGAAAAGAACTTCACATCACAAGAGCACACTGTGCTTCTTTCCTGGTTCAAGTATCTCAAAGCTGAATCACTAGGTAACAGAAGAGATTCAAACTCACAGAAAAGTGTTTTAGCGAACTGGAAATAATTCCATGTTTCTTAGCTTCTGGGCACTAGGTTTCTTTGTGTATTTCAATGAAACTCTGAAAAAATGATTCTCTCATGTGCTCCTCAAGACTCCCCAAGTTTGGTCATTCCACCATTAAGGGTGTTTTGTTTACAGTCTATTGGATGTTTACCCTGATTAGGCGAAAATGCCTGAAAACGCCTGTGAGTTTAATTCTTAAATGGTTAATGCTGGAACATTAAAAACGCAGAAAAACACTTTAGTTAACAAGAGCACACTGTGCTTCTGTCCTGGTTCAAGTATCTCAAAGCTGAATCACTAGGTAGCAAAAGAGTTTCAAACTCACAGAAAAGCGTTTTAGCCAACTGGAAATATTTCCATGTTTCTTAGATTGTGGTTACTAGGTTTCTTTGTGTATTTCAATGAAACTGTGACAAAATGATTCTCTCTTGTGCCCCTCATGGCTCCTCAAATGTGGTCAATCCACCATCACGGGTTTTTTGCTTAGAGCCTATTGTATGTTTACCCTGATTAGTCGAATTTCACTGAATCTCCTGTAGTTTAATTCCTCAATGGTTAATGCTATAACTTTGAAAATGCAGAAAATCACTTCAAATCACAAGAGCACACTGTGCTTCTCTCCAGCTTCAAGTATCTCAAAGCTGAATCACTAGGTAGCAAAAGAGTTTCAAACTCACAGAAAAGCATTTTAGCGAACTGGAAATGATTCCAAGTTTTTAGCTTCTGGGCACTAGGTTTCTTTGTGTATTTCAATGAAACTCTGAAAAAATGATTCTCTCATGTGCCCCTCAATGCTCCCCAAGTTTGGTTATCCCACCATCAAGGGTGTTTTGTTCACAGTCTATTGGATGTTTACCCTGATTAGGCAAAAATGCCTGAAAACGCCTGTGAGTTTAATTCTTAAATGTTTAATGCTAGAACTTTAAAAACGCAGAACAACACTCTAGTTCACAAGACCACACTGTGCTTCTCTCCTGGTTCAAGTATCTCAAAGCTGAATCACTAGGTAGCAAAAGAGTTTCAAACTCACAGAAAAGCGTTTTAGCCAACTGGAAATAATTCCATGTTTCTTAGCTTGTGGGTACTAGGTTTCTTTGTGTATTTCAATGAAACTCTGACAAAATGATTCTCTCTTGTGCCCCTCATGGCTCGCCCAAATTTGGTCATCCCACCATCACGGGTTTTTTTTTAGAGCCTATTGGATGTTTTACCCTGATTAGGCGAATTTCACTGAAAACGCCTGTAGTTTAATTCCTCAATGGTTAATGCTAGAACTTTGAAAATGCAGAAAAGCACTTTCAGATCACAAGAGCACACTGTGCTTCTTTCCTGTTCAAGTATCTCAAAGCTGAATCACTAGGTAGCAAAAGAGTTTCAAACTCACAGAAAAGCGTTTTAGCCAACTGAAATAATTCCATGTTTCTTATCTTGTGGGTAGTAGGTTTCTTTGTGTATTTCAATGAAACTCTGACAAAATGATTCTCTCTTGTGTCCATCATGGCTCCCCAAATTTGGTCAGTCCACCATCACGGGTTTTTTGTTTAGAGCCTATTGGATGTTGACCCTGATTAGGCGAATTTCACTGAAAAAGCCTGTAGTTTAATTCATCAATGGTTAATGCTAGAACTTTGAAAATGCAGAAAAGCACTTCAGATCACAAAAGCACACTGTTCATCTGTCCTGGTTCAAGTATCTCAAAGCTGAATCACTAGGTAGCAAAAGAGTTTCAAACTCACAGAAAAGCGATTTAGCCAACTGGAAATAATTCCATGTTTCTTAGCTTCTGGGTACTAGGTTTCTTTTTGTATTTAAATGAAACTCTGACAAAATGATTCTCTCTTGTGTCCGTCATGGCTCCCCAAATTTGTTCATCTCACCATCACGGGTTTTTTGTTTAGTGCCTATTGGATGTTTATCCTGATTAGGCGAATTTCACTGAAAACGCCTGTTAGTTTAAATCTTCAATGGTTAATGCTAGAAATTTGAAAATGCAGAAAAGCACTTCAGATCACAAGAGCACACTGTGCTTCTTTCCTGGTTCAAGTATCTCAAAGCTGAATCACTAGGTAACAAAAGAGTTTCAAACTCACAGAAAAGCGATTTAGCGAACTGGAAATAATTCCATGTTTCTTAGCTTCTGGGCACTAGGTTTCTTTGTGTATTTCAATGAAACTCTGAAGAAATGATTCTCTCATGTGCCCCTCCAGGCTCCCCAAGTTTGGTCATCCCACCATCAAGGGTGTTTTGTTTACATTCTATTGGATGTTTACCCTGATTAGGCGAAAATGCCTGAAGACGCCTGTGAGTTTAATTCTTAAATGGTTAATGCTGGAACTTTAAAAACGCAGAACAACACTTTAGTTCACAAGAGCACACTGTGCTTCTGTCCTGGTTCAAGTATCTCAAAGCTGAATCACTAGGTAGCAAAAGAGTTTCAAAGTCACAGAAAAGCGTTTTAGCCAACTGGAAATTATTCCATGTTTCTTAGCTTCTGGTTACTAGGTTTCTTTGTGTATTTCAATGAAACTCTGACAAAATGATTCTCTCTTGTGCCCCTCATGGCTCGCCAAATTTGGTCATCCCACCATCACGGGTTTTTTGTTTAGAGCCTATTGGATGTTTGCCCTGATTAGGCGAATTTCACTGAAAACGCCTGTTTTTTTAATTCCTCAATGGTTAAAGCTAGAACTTTGAAAATGCATAAAAGCACTTCAGATCACAAGAGCACACTGTTCTTCTGTCCTGGTTCAAGTATCTCAAAGCTGAATCACTAGGTAGCAAAAGAGTTTCAAACTCACAGAAAAGCGTTTTAGCGAAGTGGAAATAATTCCATGTTTCTTAGCTTCTGGGAACTAGGTTTCTTTTGTATTTCAATGAAACTCTGACAAAATGATTCTCTCTTGTGTCCCTCTTGGCTCCCCAAATTTGGTCATCTCACCATCATGGGTTTTTTTTTTTAGAGCCTATTGGATGTTTACCATGATTAGGCAAATTTCACTGAAAACGCCTGTTAGTTTAATTCCTCAATGGTTAATGATAGAACTTTGGAAATGCAGAAAATCACTTCATATCACAAGAGCACACTGTGCTTCTGTTTGGTTCAAGTATCTCAAAACTGAATCACTAGGTAGCAAAAGAGTTTCAAACTCACAGAAAAGCGATTTAGCCAACTGGAAATAATTCCATGTTTCTTAGCTTCTGGGTACTAGGTTTCTTTTTGTATTTCAATGAAACTCTGACAAAATGATTCTCTCTTGTGCCCCTCATGGCTCCCCAAATTTGGTCATCCCACCATCACGGGTTTTTTGTTTAGAGCCTATTGGATGTTTACCCTGATTAGGCGAATTTCACTGAAAACGCCTGTTAGTTTAAATTTTCAATGGTTAATGCTAGAACTTTGAAAATGCACAAAAGCACTTCAGATCACAAAAGCACACTGTGCTTCTTTCCTGGTTCAAGTATCTCAAAGCTGAATCACTTGGTAACAAAAGAGTTTCAAACTCACAGAAAAGCGTTTTAGCGAACTGGAAATAATTTCATGTTTCTTAGCTTCTGGGCACTAGGTTTCTTTGTGTATTTCAATGAAACTCTGAAGAAATGATTCTCTCCTGTGCCCCTCAATGCTCCCCAAGTTTGGTCATCCCACCATCAAGGGTGTTTTGTTTACAGTCTATTGGATGTTTTCCCTGATTAGGCAAAAATTCCTGAAAACGCCTGTGAGTTTAATTCTTAAATAGTTAATGCTAGAACTTTAAAAACGAAGAAAACACTTTAGTTCACAAGAAAACACAGTGCTTCTCTCCTGGTTCAAGTATCTCAAAGCTGAATCACTAGGTAGCAAAAGAGTTCCAAACTCACAGCAAAGCATTTTAGCCAACTGGAAATAATTCCATGTTTCTTAGCTTCTGGGCACTAGGTTTCTTTGTGTATTTCAATGAAACTCTGAAATAGTGATTCTCTCATGTGCCCCTAAATGCTCCCCAAGTTTGGTCATCCCACCATCAAGGGTGTTTTGTTTACAGTCTATTGGATGTTTACCCTGATTAGGCGAAAATGCCTGAAAACGCCTGTGAGTTTAATTCTCAAATGGTTAATGCTAGAACTTTAAAAACGAAGAACAACACTTTAGTTCACAAGAGCACACTGTGCTTCTGTCCTGGTTCAAGTATCTCAAAGCTGAATCACTAGGTAGCAAAAGAGTTTCAAACTCACAGAAAAGCGATTTTAGCCAACTGGAAATTATTCCATGTTTCTTAGCTTGTGGGTACTAGGTTTCTTTGTGTATTTCAATGAAACTCTGACAAAATGATTCTCTCTTGTTGTGCCCCTCATGGCTCCCCAAATTTGGTCATCCACCATCACGGGTTTTTTGTTTAGAGCCTATTGGATGTTTACCCTGATTAGGCGAATTTCACTGAAAAAGCCTGTAGTTTAATTCCTCAATGGTTAATGCTAGAACTTTGAAAATGCAGAAAAGCACTTCAGATCACAAAAGCACACTGTTCTTCTGTCCTGGTTCAAGTATCTCAAAGCTGAATCACTAGGTAGCAAAAGAGTTTCAAACTCACAGAAAAGCGTTTTAGCGAAGTGGAAATAATTCCATGTTTCTTAGCTTCTGGGCACTAGGTTTCTTTGTGTATTTCAATGAAACTCTGAAAAAATGATTCTCTCATGTGCCCCTCAATGCTCCCCAAATTTGGTCATCCCACCATCAATGGGTGTATTGTTTTACAGTTTATTGGATGTTTACCCTGATTAGGCGAAAATGCCTGAAAACGCCTGTGAGTTTAATTCTTAAATGGTTAATGCTAGAACTTTAAAAACGCAGAACACTCTTTAGTTCACAAGAGCACACTGTGCTTCTGTCCTGGTTCAAGTATCTCAAAGCTGAATCACTAGGTAGCAAAAGAGTTTCAAACTCACAGAAAAGCGTTTTAGCCAATTGGAAATAATTCCATGTTTCTTAGCTTGTGGGTAGTAGGTTTCTTTGTGTATTTCAATGATACTCTGACAAAATGATTCTCTCTTGTGTGCCTCATGGCTCCCCAAATTTGGTCATCCACCATCCCGGGTTTTATGTTTTAGAGCCTATTGGATGTTTACTCTGATTAGTCGAATTTCACTGAAAACGCCTGTAGTTTAATTTTTCAATGGTTAATGCTAGAACTTTGAAAATGCAGAAAATAACTTCACATCACAAGAGCACACTGTGCTTCTTTCCTGGTTCAAGTATCTCAAAGCTGAATCACTAGGTAACAGAAGAGATTCAAACTCACAGAAAAGTGTTTTAGCGAACTGGAAATAATTCCATGTTTCTTAGCTTCTGGGCACTAGGTTTCTTTGTGTATTTCAATGAAACTCTGAAAAAATGATTCTCTCATGTGCTCCTCAAGACTCCCCAAGTTTGGTCATTCCACCATTAAGGGTGTTTTGTTTACAGTCTATTGGATGTTTACCCTGATTAGGCGAAAAATGCCTGAAAACGCCTGTGAGTTTAATTCTTAAATGGTTAATGCTGGAACATTAAAAACGCAGAAAAACACTTTAGTTAACAAGAGCACACTGTGCTTCTGTCCTGGTTCAAGTATCTCAAAGCTGAATCACTAGGTAGCAAAAGAGTTTCAAACTCACAGAAAAGCGTTTTAGCCAACTGGAAATATTTCCATGTTTCTTAGATTGTGGTTACTAGGTTTCTTTGTGTATTTCAATGAAACTGTGACAAAATGATTCTCTCTTGTGCCCCTCATGGCTCCTCAAATGTGGTCAATCCACCATCACGGGTTTTTTGCTTAGAGCCTATTGTATGTTTACCCTGATTAGTCGAATTTCACTGAATCTCCTGTAGTTTAATTCCTCAATGGTTAATGCTATAACTTTGAAAATGCAGAAAATCACTTCAAATCACAAGAGCACACTGTGCTTCTCTCCAGCTTCAAGTATCTCAAAGCTGAATCACTAGGTAGCAAAAGAGTTTCAAACTCACAGAAAAGCATTTTAGCGAACTGGAAATGATTCCAAGTTTTTAGCTTCTGGGCACTAGGTTTCTTTGTGTATTTCAATGAAACTCTGAAAAAATGATTCTCTCATGTGCCCCTCAATGCTCCCCAAGTTTGGTTATCCCACCATCAAGGGTGTTTTGTTCACAGTCTATTGGATGTTTACCCTGATTAGGCAAAAATGCCTGAAAACGCCTGTGAGTTTAATTCTTAAATGTTTAATGCTAGAACTTTAAAAAACGCAGAACAACACTCTAGTTCACAAGACCACACTGTGCTTCTCTCCTGGTTCAAGTATCTCAAAGCTGAATCACTAGGTAGCAAAAGAGTTTCAAACTCACAGAAAAGCGTTTTAGCCAACTTGAAATAATTCCATGTTTCTTATCTTGTGGGTAGTAGGTTTCTTTGTGTATTTCAATGAAACTATGACAAAATGATTCTCTCTTGTGCCCCTCATGGTTCCCCAAATTTGGTCAATCCACCATCACGGGTTTTTTTTTTAGAGCCTATTGGATGTTTACCCTGATTAGGCGAATTTCACTGAAAACGCCTGTAGTTTAATTCCTCAATGGTTAATGCTAGAACTTTGAAAATGCGGAAAAGCATTTCATATCACAAGAGCACACTGTGCTTCTTTCCTGGTTCAAGTATCTCAAAGCTGAATCACTAGGTAGCAAAAGAGTTTCAAACTCACAGAAAAGCGATTTAGCCAACTGGAAATAATTCCATGTTTCTTAGCTTCTGGGAACTAGGTTTCTTTTTGTATTTCAATGAAACTCTGACAAAATCATTCTCTCTTGTGTCCCTCATGGCTCCCCAAATTTGGTCATCTCACCATCATGGGTATTTTTTTAGACCCTATTGGATGTTTACCCTGATTAGGCAAATTTCACTGAAAACGCCTGTTAGTTTAATTCCTCAATGGTTAATGATAGAACTTTGGAAATGCAGAAAAGCACTTCATATCACAAGAGCACACTGTGCTTCTGTCCTGGTTCAAGTATCTCAAAGCTGAATCGCTAGGTAGCAAAAGAGTTTCAAACTCACAGAAAAGCGTTTTAGCCTATTGGAAATAATTCCATGTTTCTTAGCTTGTGGGTAGTAGGTTTCTTTGTGTATTTCAATGATACTCTGACAAAATGATTCTCTCTTGTGTGCCTCATGGCTCCCCAAATTTGGTCCATCCACCATCCCGTGTTTTATGTTTATAGCCTATTGGATGTTTACCCTGATTAGTCGAATTTCACTGAAAACGCCTGTAGTTTAATTTTTCAATGGTTAATGCTAGAACTTTGAAAATGCAGAAAAGAACTTCACATCACAAGAGCACACTGTGCTTCTTTCCTGGTTCAAGTATCTCAAAGCTGAATCACTAGGTAACAGAAGAGATTCAAACTCACAGAAAAGTGTTTTAGCGAACTGGAAATAATTCCATGTTTCTTAGCTTCTGGGCACTAGGTTTCTTTGTGTATTTCAATGAAACTCTGAAAAAATGATTCTCTCATGTGCTCCTCAAGACTCCCCAAGTTTGGTCATTCCACCATTAAGGGTGTTTTGTTTACAGTCTATTGGATGTTTACCCTGATTAGGCGAAAATGCCTGAAAACGCCTGTGAGTTTAATTCTTAAATGGTTAATGCTGGAACATTAAAAACGCAGAAAAACACTTTAGTTAACAAGAGCACACTGTGCTTCTGTCCTGGTTCAAGTATCTCAAAGCTGAATCACTAGGTAGCAAAAGAGTTTCAAACTCACAGAAAAGCGTTTTAGCCAACTGGAAATATTTCCATGTTTCTTAGATTGTGGTTACTAGGTTTCTTTGTGTATTTCAATGAAACTGTGACAAAATGATTCTCTCTTGTGCCCCTCATGGCTCCTCAAATGTGGTCAATCCACCATCACGGGTTTTTTTTGCTTAGAGCCTATTGTATGTTTACCCTGATTAGTCGAATTTCACTGAATCTCCTGTAGTTTAATTCCTCAATGGTTAATGCTATAACTTTGAAAATGCAGAAAATCACTTCAAATCACAAGAGCACACTGTGCTTCTCTCCAGCTTCAAGTATCTCAAAGCTGAATCACTAGGTAGCAAAAGAGTTTCAAACTCACAGAAAAGCATTTTAGCGAACTGGAAATGATTCCAAGTTTTTAGCTTCTGGGCACTAGGTTTCTTTGTGTATTTCAATGAAACTCTGAAAAAATGATTCTCTCATGTGCCCCTCAATGCTCCCCAAGTTTGGTTATCCCACCATCAAGGGTGTTTTGTTCACAGTCTATTGGATGTTTACCCTGATTAGGCAAAAATGCCTGAAAACGCCTGTGAGTTTAATTCTTAAATGTTTAATGCTAGAACTTTAAAAACGCAGAACAACACACTCTAGTTCACAAGACCACACTGTGCTTCTCTCCTGGTTCAAGTATCTCAAAGCTGAATCACTAGGTAGCAAAAGAGTTTCAAACTCACAGAAAAGCGTTTTAGCCAACTTGAAATAATTCCATGTTTCTTATCTTGTGGGTAGTAGGTTTCTTTGTGTATTTCAATGAAACTATGACAAAATGATTCTCTCTTGTGCCCATCATGGCTCCCCAAATTTGGTCAATCCACCATCACGGGTTTTTTGTTTAGAGCCTATTGGATGTTTACCCTGATTAGGCGAATTTCACTGAAAACGCCTGTAGTTTAATTCCTCAATGGTTAATGCTAGAACTTTGAAAATGCAGAAAAGCATTTCATATCACAAGAGCACACTGTGCTTCTTTCCTGGTTCAAGTATCTCAAAGCTGAATCACTAGGTAGCAAAAGAGTTTCAAACTCACAGAAAAGCGATTTAGCCAACTGGAAATAATTCCATGTTTCTTAGCTTCTGGGAACTAGGTTTCTTTTTGTATTTCAATGAAACTCTGACAAAATGATTCTCTCTTGTGTCCATCATGGCTCCCCAAATTTGGTCATCTCACCATCATGGGTATTTTGTTTAGACCCTATTGGATGTTTACCCTGATTAGGCAAATTTCACTGAAAACGCCTGTTAGTTTAATTCCTCAATGGTTAATGCTAGAAACTTTGGAAATGCAGAAAAGCACTTCAGATCACAAGAGCACACTGTGCTTCTGTCCTGGTTCAAGTATCTCAAAGCTGAATCACTAGGTAGCAAAAGAGTTTCAAACTCACAGAAAAGCGTTTTAGCCAACTGGAAATAATTCCATGTTTCTTAGCTTCTGGGTACTAGGTTTCTTTGTGTATTTCAATGAAACTCTGACAAAATGATTCTCTCACTGTGCCCCTCATGGCTCCCCAAATTTGGTCATCCACCATCACGTGTTTTTTGTTTAGAGCCTATTGGATGTTTACCCTGATTAGGCGAATTTCACTGAAAACGCCTGTAGTTTAATTCCTCAATGGTTAATGCTAGAACTTTGAAAAATGCAGAAAAGCACTTCAGATCACAAGAGCACACTGTGCTTCTGTCCTGGTTCAAGTATCTCAAAGCTGAATCACTAGGTAACAAAAGAGTTTCAAACTCACAGAAAAGCGTTTTAGCGAACTGGAAATAATTCCATGTTTCTTAGCTTCTGGGCACTAGGTTTCTTTGTGTATTTCAATGAAACTCTGAAAAAATGATTCTCTCATGTGCCCCTCAATGGCTCCCCAAGTTTGGTCATCCACCATCAAGGGTGTTTTGTTTTAGAGTCCTATTGGATGTTTTCCCTGATTAGGCAAAAATTCCTGAAAACGCCTGTGAGTTTAATTCTTAAATGGTTAATGCTAGAACTTTAAAAACGCAGAAAATACAACACTTTAGTTCAACAAGAGCACACTGTGCTTCTCTCCTGGTTCAAGTATCTCAAAGCTGAATCACTAGGTAGCAAAAGAGTTTCAAACTCACAGAAAAGCGTTTTAGCCAACTGGAAATAATTCCATGTTTCTTAGCTTCTGGGCACTAGGTTTCTTTGTGTATTTCAATGAAACTCTGACAAAATGATTCTCTCTTGTGCCCCTCAATGGCTCCCAAATTTGGTCATCCCACCATCACGGGTTTTTTGTTTACAGCCTATTGGATGTTTACCCTGATTAGGCGAATTTGCACTGAAAACGCCTGTGAGTTTAATTCCTCAAATGGTTAATGCTAGAACTTTAAAAACGCAGAAAACACTTTAGTTCACAAGAGCACACTGTGCTTCTGTCCTGGTTCAAGTATCTCAAAGCTGAATCACTAGGTAGCAAAAGAGTTTCAAACTCACAGAAAAGCGATTTAGCCAACTGGAAATAATTCCATGTTTCTTAGCTTGTGGGTACTAGGTTTCTTTGTGTATTTCAATGAAACTCTGACAAAATGATTCTCTCTTGTGTCCCTCATGGCTCCCCAAATTTGGTCCATCCACCATCACGGGTTTTTTGTTTAGAGCCTATTGGATGTTTACCCTGATTAGGCGAATTTCACTGAAAACGCCTGTAGTTTAATTCATCAATGGTTAATGCTAGAACTTTGAAAATGCAGAAAAGCACTTCAGATCACAAGAGCACACTGTGCTTCTTTCCTGGTTCAAGTATCTCAAAGCTGAATCACTAGGTAGCAAAAGAGTTTCAAACTCACAGAAAAGCGTTTTAGCGAACTGGAAATAATTCCATGTTTCTTAGCTTCTGGGCACTAGGTTTCTTTGTGTATTTCAATGAAACTCTGAAAAAATGATTCTCTCATGTGCCCCTCAATGCTCCCCAAGTTTGGTCATCCCACCATCAAGGGGTGTTTTGTTTACAGTCCTATTGGATGTTTACCCTGATTAGGCGAAAATGCCTGAAAACGCCTGTGAGTTTAATTCTTAAATGGTTAATGCTAGAACTTTAAAAACGCAGAAAAACACTTTAGTTCACAAGAGCACACTGTGCTTCTGTCCTGGTTCAAGTATCTCAAAGCTGAATCACTAGGTAGCAAAAGAGTTTCAAACTCACAGAAAAGCGTTTTAGCCAACTGGAAATAATTCCATGTTTCTTAGCTTGTGGGTACTAGGTTTCTTTGTGTATTTCAATGAAACTCTGACAAAATGATTCTCTCTTGTGTGCCTCATGGCTCCCAAATTTGGTCATCCACCATCACGGGTTTTTGTTTAGAGCCTATTGGATGTTTACCCTGATTAGGCGAATTTCACTGAAAAACGCCTGTAGTTTAATTCCTCAATGGTTAATGCTAGAACTTTGAAAATGCAGAAAAGAACTTCACATCACAAGAGCACACTGTGCTTCTTTCCTGGTTCAAGTATCTCAAAGCTGAATCACTAGGTAGCAAAAGAGTTTCAAACTCACAGAAAAGCATTTTAGCGAACTGGAAATAATTCCATGTTTTTAGCTTCTGGGCACTAGGTTTCTTTGTGTATTTCAATGAAACTCTGAAAAAATGATTCTCTCATGTGCCCCTCAATGCTCCCCAAGTTTGGTCATCCCACCATCAAGGGTGTTTTGTTTACAGTCTATTGGATGTTTACCCTGATTAGGCAAAAATGCCTGAAAACGCCTGTGAGTTTAATTCTTAAATGGTTAATGCTGGAACTTTAAAAACGCAGAACAACACTTTAGTTCACAAGAGCACACTGTGCTTCTGTCCTGGTTCAAGTATCTCAAAGCTGAATCACTAGGTAGCAAAAGAGTTTCAAACTCACAGAAAAAGCGTTTTAGCCAACTGGAAATATTTCCATGTTTTCTTAGCTTGTGGGTACTAGGTTTCTTTGTGTATTTCAATGAAACTCTGACAAAATGATTCTCTCTTGTGCCCCTCATGGCTCCCCAAATTTGGTCAATCCACCATCACGGGGTTTTTTTTTTTAGAGCCTATTGGATGTTTACCCTGATTAGGCGAATTTCACTGAAAAACGCCTGTAGTTTAATTCCTCAATGGTTAATGCTAGAACTTTGAAAATGCAGAAAAAGCACTTCAGATCACAAGAGCACACTGTGCTTCTTCCTGGTTCAAGTATCTCAAAGCTGAATCACTAGGTAGCAAAAGAGTTTCAAACTCACAGAAAAGCGATTTAGCGAACTGGAAATAATTCCATGTTTCTTAGCTTCTGGGAACTAGGTTTCTTTTTGTATTTCAATGAAACTCTGAAACAAAATGATTCTCTCTTGTGCCCCTCATGGCTCCCCAAATTTGGTCATCTCACCATCATGGGTATTTTTTTAGAGTCCTATTGGATGTTTACCCTGATTAGGCAAATTTCACTGAAAACGCCTGTTAGTTTAATTCCTCAATGGTTAATGATAGAACTTTGGAAATGCAGAAAAACACTTCATATCACAAGAGCACACTGTGCTTCTGTCCTGGTTCAAGTATCTCAAAGCTGAATCACTAGGTAGCAAAAGAGTTTCAAACTCACAGAAAAGCGTTTTAGCCTATTGGAAATAATTCCATGTTTCTTAGCTTGTGGGTAGTAGGTTTCTTTGTGTATTTCAATGATACTCTGACAAAATGATTCTCTCTTGTGTGCCTCATGGCTCCCCAAATTTGGTCCATCCACCATCCCGTGTTTTATGTTTATAGCCTATTGGATGTTTACCCTGATTAGTCGAATTTCACTGAAAACGCCTGTAGTTTAATTTTTCAATGGTTAATGCTAGAACTTTGAAAATGCAGAAAAGAACTTCACATCACAAGAGCACACTGTGCTTCTTTCCTGGTTCAAGTATCTCAAAGCTGAATCACTAGGTAACAGAAGAGATTCAAACTCACAGAAAAGTGTTTTAGCGAACTGGAAATAATTCCATGTTTCTTAGCTTCTGGGCACTAGGTTTCTTTGTGTATTTCAATGAAACTCTGAAAAAATGATTCTCTCATGTGCTCCTCAAGACTCCCCAAGTTTGGTCATTCCACCATTAAGGGTGTTTTGTTTACAGTCTATTGGATGTTTACCCTGATTAGGCGAAAATGCCTGAAAACGCCTGTGAGTTTAATTCTTAAATGGTTAATGCTGGAACATTAAAAACGCAGAAAAACACTTTAGTTAACAAGAGCACACTGTGCTTCTGTCCTGGTTCAAGTATCTCAAAGCTGAATCACTAGGTAGCAAAAGAGTTTCAAACTCACAGAAAAGCGTTTTAGCCAACTGGAAATATTTCCATGTTTCTTAGATTGTGGTTTACTAGGTTTCTTTGTGTATTTCAATGAAACTGTGACAAAATGATTCTCTCTTGTGCCCCTCATGGCTCCTCAAATGTGGTCAATCCACCATCACGGGTTTTTTGCTTAGAGCCTATTGTATGTTTACCCTGATTAGTCGAATTTCACTGAATCTCCTGTAGTTTAATTCCTCAATGGTTAATGCTATAACTTTGAAAATGCAGAAAATCACTTCAAATCACAAGAGCACACTGTGCTTCTCTCCAGCTTCAAGTATCTCAAAGCTGAATCACTAGGTAGCAAAAGAGTTTCAAACTCACAGAAAAGCATTTTAGCGAACTGGAAATGATTCCAAGTTTTTAGCTTCTGGGCACTAGGTTTCTTTGTGTATTTCAATGAAACTCTGAAAAAATGATTCTCTCATGTGCCCCTCAATGCTCCCCAAGTTTGGTTATCCCACCATCAAGGGTGTTTTGTTCACAGTCTATTGGATGTTTACCCTGATTAGGCAAAAATGCCTGAAAACGCCTGTGAGTTTAATTCTTAAATGTTTAATGCTAGAACTTTAAAAACGCAGAACAACACTCTAGTTCACAAGACCACACTGTGCTTCTCTCCTGGTTCAAGTATCTCAAAGCTGAATCACTAGGTAGCAAAAGAGTTTCAAACTCACAGAAAAGCGTTTTAGCCAACTTGAAATAATTCCATGTTTCTTATCTTGTGGGTAGTAGGTTTCTTTGTGTATTTCAATGAAACTATGACAAAATGATTCTCTCTTGTGCCCCTCATGGTCCCCAAATTTGGTCAATCCACCATCACGGGTTTTTTTTTTAGAGCCTATTGGATGTTTACCCTGATTAGGCGAATTTCACTGAAAAACGCCTGTAGTTTAATTCCTCAATGGTTAATGCTAGAACTTTGAAAATGCGGAAAAGCATTTCATATCACAAGAGCACACTGTGCTTCTTTCCTGGTTCAAGTATCTCAAAGCTGAATCACTAGGTAGCAAAAGAGTTTCAAACTCACAGAAAAGCGATTTAGCCAACTGGAAATAATTCCATGTTTCTTAGCTTCTGGGAACTAGGTTTCTTTTTGTATTTCAATGAAACTCTGACAAAATGATTCTCTCTTGTGTCCATCATGGCTCCCCAAATTTGGTCATCTCACCATCATGGGTATTTTTTTTTAGACCTATTGGATGTTTACCCTGATTAGGCAAATTTCACTGAAAACGCCTGTTAGTTTAATTCCTCAATGGTTAATGATAGAACTTTGGAAATGCAGAAAAGCACTTCATATCACAAGAGCACACTGTGCTTCTCTCCTGGTTCAAGTATCTCAAAGCTGAATCACTAGGTAGCAAAAGAGTTTCAAACTCACAGAAAAGCGTTTTAGCCAACTGGAAATAATTCCATGTTTCTTAGCTTCTGGGTACTAGGTTTCTTTGTGTATTTCAATGAAACTCTGACAAAATGATTCTCTCTGTGCCCCTCCTGGCTCCCCAAATTTGGTCATCCACCATCACGTGTTTTTTGTTTAGAGCCTATTGGATGTTTACCCTGATTAGGCGAATTTCACTGAAAACGCCTGTAGTTTAATTCCTCAATGGTTAATGCTAGAACTTTGGAAATGCAGAAAAGCACTTCAGATCACAAGAGCACACTGTGCTTCTGTCCTGGTTCAAGTATCTCAAAGCTGAATCACTAGGTAACAAAAGAGTTTCAAACTCACAGAAAAGCGTTTTAGCGAACTGGAAATAATTCCATGTTTCTTAGCTTCTGGGCACTAGGTTTCTTTGTGTATTTCAATGAAACTCTGAAAAAATGATTCTCTCATGTGCCCCTCAATGCTCCCCAAGTTTGGTCATCCCACCATCAAGGGTGTTTTGTTTACAGTCTATTGGATGTTTTCCCTGATTAGGCAAAAATTCACTGAAAACGCCTGTGAGTTTAATTCTTAAATAGTTAATGCTAGAACTTTAAAAATGCAGAAAAACACTTTAGTTCACAAGAGCACACTGTGCTTCTCTCCTGGTTCAAGTATCTCAAAGCTGAATCACTAGGTAGCAAAAGAGTTTCAAACTCACAGCAAAGCATTTTAGCCAACTGGAAATAATTCCATGTTTCTTAGCTTTTGGGCACTAGGTTTCTTTGTGTATTTCAATGAAACTCTGAAAAGAGATTCTCTCATGTGCCCCTCAATGCTCCCAAATTTGGTCATCCCACCATCAAGGGTGTTTTGTTTACAGTCTATTGGATGTTTACCCTGATTAGGCGAAAATGCCTGAAAACGCCTGTGAGTTTAATTCTCAAATGGTTAATGCTAGAACTTTAAAAACGCAGAAAACACTTTAGTTCACAAGAGCACACTGTGCTTCTGTCCTGGTTCAAGTATCTCAAAGCTGAATCACTAGGTAGCAAAAGAGTTTCAAACTCACAGAAAAGCGATTTTAGCCAACTGGAAATAATTCCATGTTTCTTAGCTTCTGGGTACTAGGTTTCTTTGTGTATTTCAATGAAACTCTGACAAAATGATTCTCTCTTGTGCCCCTCATGGCTCCCCAAATTTGGTCATCCCACCATCACGGGTTTTTTGTTTAGAGCCTATTGGATGTTTACCCTGATTAGGCGAATTTCACTGAAAACGCCTGTAGTTTAATTCTTCAATGGTTAATGCTAGAACTTTGAAAATGCAGAAAAAGCACTTCAGATCACAAGAGCACACTGTGCTTCTGTCCTGGTTCAAGTATCTCAAAGCTGAATCACTAGGTAGCAAAAGAGTTTCAAACTCACAGAAAAGCGTTTTAGCGAACTGGAAATAATTCCATGTTTCTTAGCTTCTGGGCACTAGGTTTCTTTGTGTATTTCAATGAAACTCTGAAAAAATGATTCTCTCATGTGCCCCTCAATGCTCCCCAAGTTTGGTCATCCCACCATCAAGGGTGTTTTGTTTACAGTCTATTGGATGTTTACCCTGATTAGGCGAAAATTTCCTGAAAACGCCTGTGAGTTTAATTCTTAAATGGTTAATGCTAGAACTTTAAAAACGCAGAACAACACTTTAGTTCACAAGAGCACACTGTGCTTCTGTCCTGGTTCAAGTATCTCAAAGCTGAATCACTAGGTAGCAAAAGAGTTTCAAACTCACAGAAAAGCGTTTTAGCCAACTGGAAATAATTCCATGTTTCTTAGCTTCTGGGTAGTAGGTTTCTTTGTGTATTTCAATGAAACTCTGACAAAATGATTCTCTCTTGTGTGCCCCTCATGGCTCCCCAAATTTGGTCATCCACCATCCGGGTTTTTTGTTTAGAGCCTATTGGATGTTTACCTGATTAGGCGAATTTCACTGAAAACGCCTGTAGTTTAATTCCTCAATGGTTAATGCTAGAACTTTGAAAATGCAGAAAAGCACTTCACATCACAAGAGCACACTGTGCTTCTTTCCTGGTTCAAGTATCTCAAAGCTGAATCACTAGGTAACAAAAGAGATTCAAACTCACAGAAAAGTGTTTTAGCGAACTGGAAATAATTCCATGTTTCTTAGCTTCTGGGCACTAGGTTTCTTTGTGTATTTCAATGAAACTCTGAAAAAATGATTCTCTCATGTGCTCCTCAAGACTCCCCAAGTTTGGTCATTCCACCATCAAGGGTGTTTTGTTTACAGTCTATTGGATGTTTACCCTGATTAGGCAAAATGCCTGAAAACGCCTGTGAGTTTAATTTCTTAAATGGTTAATGCTAGAACTTTAAAAACGCAGAACAACACTTTAGTTCAACAAGAGCACACTGTGCTTCTGTCCTGGTTCAAGTATCTCAAAGCTGAATCACTAGGTAGCAAAAGAGTTTCAAACTCACAGAAAAGCGTTTTAGCCAACTGGAAATATTTCCATGTTTCTTAGATCTGTGGGTACTAGGTTTCTTTGTGTATTTCAATGAAACTGTGACAAAATGATTCTCTCTTGTGCCCCTCATGGCTCCCAAATTTGGTCAATCCACCATCACGGGTTTTTTGCTTAGAGCCTATTGTATGTTTACCCTGATTAGGCGAAAATTCACTGAAAACGCCTGTAGTTTAATTCCTCAATGGTTAATGCTATAACTTTGAAAATGCAGAAAATCACTTCAAATCACAAGAGCACACTGTGCTTCTCTCCTGGTTCAAGTATCTCAAAGCTGAATCACTAGGTAGCAAAAGAGTTTCAAACTCACAGAAAAGCATTTTAGCGAACTGGAAATGATTCCATGTTTCTTAGCTTCTGGGCACTAGGTTTCTTTGTGTATTTCAATGAAACTCTGAAAAAATGATTCTCTCATGTGCCCCTCAATGCTCCCCAAGTTTGGTTATCATCCACCATCAAGGGTGTTTTGTTTACACAGTCTATTGGATGTTTACCCTGATTAGGCGAAAATGCCTGAAAACGCCTGTGAGTTTAATTCTTAAATGTTAATGCTAGAACTTTAAAAACGCAGAACAACACTCTAGTTCACAAGACACACTGTGCTTCTCTCCTGGTTCAAGTATCTCAAAGCTGAATCACTAGGTAGCAAAAGAGTTTCAAACTCACAGAAAAGCGTTTTAGCCAACTTGAAATAATTCCATGTTTCTTAGCTTGTGGGTAGTAGGTTTCTTTGTGTATTTCAATGAAACTATGACAAAATGATTCTCTCTTGTGCCCCTCATGGTTCCCCAAATTTGGTCAATCCACCATCACGGGTTTTTTTTTTAGAGCCTATTGGATGTTTACCCTGATTAGGCGAATTTCACTGAAAACGCCTGTAGTTTAATTCCTCAATGGTTAATGCTAGAACTTTGAAAATGCAGAAAAGCACTTCAGATCACAAGAGCACACTGTGCTTCTGTCCTGGTTCAAGTATCTCAAAGCTGAATCACTAGGTAGCAAAAGAGTTTCAAACTCACAGAAAAGCGTTTTAGCCAACTGGAAATAATTCCATGTTTCTTAGCTTCTGGGAACTAGGTTTCTTTTTGTATTTCAATGAAACTCTGACAAAATGATTCTCTCTTGTGTCCCTCATGGCTCCCCAAATTTGGTCATCTCACCATCATGGGTTTTTTTTTAGACCCTATTGGATGTTTACCCTGATTAGGCAAATTTCACTGAAAACGCCTGTTAGTTTAATTCCTCAATGGTTAATGATAGAACTTTGGAAATGCAGAAAAGCACTTCATATCACAAGAGCACACTGTGCTTCTGTCCTGGTTCAAGTATCTCAAAGCTGAATCACTAGGTAGCAAAAGAGTTTCAAACTCACAGAAAAGCGTTTTAGCCTATTGGAAATAATTCCATGTTTCTTAGCTTGTGGGTAGTAGGTTTCTTTGTGTATTTCAATGATACTCTGACAAAATGATTCTCTCTTGTGTGCCTCATGGCTCCCCAAATTTGGTCCATCCACCATCCCGGGTGTTTTTGTTTAGAGCCTATTGGATGTTTACCCTGATTAGGCGAATTTCACTGAAAACGCCTGTAGTTTAATTTTTCAATGGTTAATGCTAGAACTTTGAAAATGCAGAAAAGAACTTCACATCACAAGAGCACACTGTGCTTCTTTCCTGGTTCAAGTATCTCAAAGCTGAATCACTAGGTAACAGAAGAGATTCAAACTCACAGAAAAGTGTTTTAGCGAACTGGAAATAATTCCATGTTTCTTAGCTTCTGGGCACTAGGTTTCTTTGTGTATTTCAATGAAACTCTGAAAAAATGATTCTCTCATGTGCTCCTCAAGACTCCCCAAGTTTGGTCATTCCACCATTAAGGGTGTTTTGTTTACAGTCTATTGGATGTTTACCCTGATTAGGCGAAAATGCCTGAAAACGCCTGTGAGTTTAATTCTTAAATGGTTAATGCTGGAACATTAAAAACGCAGAAAAACACTTTAGTTAACAAGAGCACACTGTGCTTCTGTCCTGGTTCAAGTATCTCAAAGCTGAATCACTAGGTAGCAAAAGAGTTTCAAACTCACAGAAAAGCGTTTTAGCCAACTGGAAATATTTCCATGTTTCTTAGATTGTGGGTTACTAGGTTTCTTTGTGTATTTCAATGAAACTGTGACAAAAATGATTCTCTCTTGTGCCCCTCATGGCTCCCCAAATGTGGTCAATCCACCATCACGGGTTTTTTGCTTAGAGCCTATTGTATGTTTACCCTGATTAGTCGAATTTCACTGAATCTCCTGTAGTTTAATTCCTCAATGGTTAATGCTATAACTTTGAAAATGCAGAAAATCACTTCAAATCACAAGAGCACACTGTGCTTCTCTCCAGCTTCAAGTATCTCAAAGCTGAATCACTAGGTAGCAAAAGAGTTTCAAACTCACAGAAAAGCATTTTAGCGAACTGGAAATGATTCCAAGTTTTTAGCTTCTGGGCACTAGGTTTCTTTGTGTATTTCAATGAAACTCTGAAAAAATGATTCTCTCATGTGCCCCTCAATGCTCCCCAAGTTTGGTTATCCCACCATCAAGGGTGTTTTGTTCACAGTCTATTGGATGTTTACCCTGATTAGGCAAAAATGCCTGAAAACGCCTGTGAGTTTAATTCTTAAATGTTTAATGCTAGAACTTTAAAAACGCAGAACAACACTCTAGTTCACAAGACCACACTGTGCTTCTCTCCTGGTTCAAGTATCTCAAAGCTGAATCACTAGGTAGCAAAAGAGTTTCAAACTCACAGAAAAGCGTTTTAGCCAACTTGAAATAATTCCATGTTTCTTATCTTGTGGGTAGTAGGTTTCTTTGTGTATTTCAATGAAACTATGACAAAATGATTCTCTCTTGTGCCCCTCATGGTTCCCCAAATTTGGTCAATCCACCATCACGGGTTTTTTTTTTAGAGCCTATTGGATGTTTACCCTGATTAGGCGAATTTCACTGAAAACGCCTGTAGTTTAATTCCTCAATGGTTAATGCTAGAACTTTGAAAATGCGGAAAAGCATTTCATATCACAAGAGCACACTGTGCTTCTTTCCTGGTTCAAGTATCTCAAAGCTGAATCACTAGGTAGCAAAAGAGTTTCAAACTCACAGAAAAGCGATTTAGCCAACTGGAAATAATTCCATGTTTCTTAGCTTCTGGGAACTAGGTTTCTTTTTGTATTTCAATGAAACTCTGACAAAATCATTCTCTCTTGTGTCCCTCATGGCTCCCCAAATTTGGTCATCTCACCATCATGGGTATTTTTTTAGACCCTATTGGATGTTTACCCTGATTAGGCAAATTTCACTGAAAACGCCTGTTAGTTTAATTCCTCAATGGTTAATGATAGAACTTTGGAAATGCAGAAAAGCACTTCATATCACAAGAGCACACTGTGCTTCTGTCCTGGTTCAAGTATCTCAAAGCTGAATCGCTAGGTAGCAAAAGAGTTTTCAAACTCACAGAAAAGCGTTTTAGCCTATTGGAAATAATTCCATGTTTCTTAGCTTGTGGGTAGTAGGTTTCTTTGTGTATTTCAATGATACTCTGACAAAATGATTCTCTCTTGTGTGCCTCATGGCTCCCCAAATTTGGTCCATCCACCATCCCGTGTTTTATGTTTATAGCCTATTGGATGTTTACCCTGATTAGTCGAATTTCACTGAAAACGCCTGTAGTTTAATTTTTCAATGGTTAATGCTAGAACTTTGAAAATGCAGAAAAGAACTTCACATCACAAGAGCACACTGTGCTTCTTTCCTGGTTCAAGTATCTCAAAGCTGAATCACTAGGTAACAGAAGAGATTCAAACTCACAGAAAAGTGTTTTAGCGAACTGGAAATAATTCCATGTTTCTTAGCTTCTGGGCACTAGGTTTCTTTGTGTATTTCAATGAAACTCTGAAAAAATGATTCTCTCATGTGCTCCTCAAGACTCCCCAAGTTTGGTCATTCCACCATTAAGGGTGTTTTGTTTACAGTCTATTGGATGTTTACCCTGATTAGGCGAAAATGCCTGAAAACGCCTGTGAGTTTAATTCTTAAATGGTTAATGCTGGAACATTAAAAACGCAGAAAAACACTTTAGTTAACAAGAGCACACTGTGCTTCTGTCCTGGTTCAAGTATCTCAAAGCTGAATCACTAGGTAGCAAAAGAGTTTCAAACTCACAGAAAAGCGTTTTAGCCAACTGGAAATATTTCCATGTTTCTTAGATTGTGGTTACTAGGTTTCTTTGTGTATTTCAATGAAACTGTGACAAAATGATTCTCTCTTGTGCCCCTCATGGCTCCTCAAATGTGGTCAATCCACCATCACGGGTTTTTTGCTTAGAGCCTATTGTATGTTTACCCTGATTAGTCGAATTTCACTGAATCTCCTGTAGTTTAATTCCTCAATGGTTAATGCTATAACTTTGAAAATGCAGAAAATCACTTCAAATCACAAGAGCACACTGTGCTTCTCTCCAGCTTCAAGTATCTCAAAGCTGAATCACTAGGTAGCAAAAGAGTTTCAAACTCACAGAAAAGCATTTTAGCGAACTGGAAATGATTCCAAGTTTTTAGCTTCTGGGCACTAGGTTTCTTTGTGTATTTCAATGAAACTCTGAAAAAATGATTCTCTCATGTGCCCCTCAATGCTCCCCAAGTTTGGTTATCCCACCATCAAGGGTGTTTTGTTCACAGTCTATTGGATGTTTACCCTGATTAGGCAAAAATGCCTGAAAACGCCTGTGAGTTTAATTCTTAAATGTTTAATGCTAGAACTTTAAAAACGCAGAACAACACTCTAGTTCACAAGACCACACTGTGCTTCTCTCCTGGTTCAAGTATCTCAAAGCTGAATCACTAGGTAGCAAAAGAGTTTCAAACTCACAGAAAAGCGTTTTAGCCAACTTGAAATAATTCCATGTTTCTTATCTTGTGGGTAGTAGGTTTCTTTGTGTATTTCAATGAAACTATGACAAAATGATTCTCTCTTGTGCCCCTCATGGTTCCCCAAATTTGGTCAATCCACCATCACGGGTTTTTTTTTTAGAGCCTATTGGATGTTTACCCTGATTAGGCGAATTTCACTGAAAACGCCTGTAGTTTAATTCCTCAATGGTTAATGCTAGAACTTTGAAAATGCGGAAAAAGGACTTCAGATCACAAGAGCACACTGTGCTTCTTTCCTGGTTCAAGTATCTCAAAGCTGAATCACTAGGTAGCAAAAGAGTTTCAAACTCACAGAAAAGCGATTTAGCCAACTGGAAATAATTCCATGTTTCTTAGCTTCTGGGAACTAGGTTTCTTTTTGTATTTCAATGAAACTCTGACAAAATGATTTTCTCTTGTGTCCATCATGGCTCCCCAAATTTGGTCATCTCACCATCACGGGGTATTTTTTTAGACCTATTGGATGTTTACCCTGATTAGGCAAATTTCACTGAAAACGCCTGTTAGTTTAATTCCTCAATGGTTAATGATAGAACTTTGGAAATGCAGAAAAGCACTTCATATCACAAGAGCACACTGTGCTTCTCTCCTGCTTCAAGTATCTCAAAGCTGAATCACTAGGTAGCAAAAGAGTTTCAAACTCCCAGAAAAGCGTTTTAGCCAACTGGAAATAATTCCATGTTTCTTAGCTTCTGGGTACTAGGTTTCCTTGTGTATTTCAATGAAACTCTGACAAAATGATTCTCTCCTGTGCCCCTCATGGCTCCCCAAATTTGGCCAATCCACCATCACGGTGTTTTTTGTTTAGAGCCTATTGGATATTTACCCTGATTAGGCGAATTTCACTGAAAACGCCTGTAGTTTAATTTCCTCAATGGTTAATGCTAGAACTTTGGAAATGCAGAAAAGCACTTCAGATCACAAGGGCACACTGTGCTTCTGTCCTGGTTCAAGTATCTCAAAGCTGAATCACTAGGTAACAAAAGAGTTTCAAACTCACAGAAAAGCATTTTAGCGAACTGGAAATGATTCCATGTTTTTTAGCTTCTGGGCACTAGGTTTCTTTGTGTATTTCAATGAAACTCTGAAAAAATGATTCTCTCATGTGCCCCTCAATGCTCCCCAAGTTTGGTCATCTCACCATCAAGGGTGTTTTGTTCACAGTCCTATATTGGATGTTTTCCCTGATTAGGCGAAAAATTTCCTGAAAACGCCTGTGAGTTTAATTCTTAAATGGTTAAAGCTAGAACTTTAAAAATGAATTCTTTTTTTTTTTTTTTTTAACAACACTTTAGTTCACAAGAAAACACTGTGCTTCTCTCCTGGTTCAAGTATCTCAAAGCTGAATAACTAGGTAGCAAAAGAGTTTCCAAACTCACAGCAAAGCATTTTAGCCAACTGGAAATAATTCCATGTTTCTTAGCTTTTGGGCACTAGGTTTCTTTGTGTATTTCAATGAAACTCTGAAATAGAGATTCTCTCATGTGCCCCTCAATGCTCCCCAAATTTGGTCATCCCACCATCAAGGGTGTTTTTGTTTTTACAGTCCTATTGGATGTTTACCCTGATTAGGCGAAAATGCCTGAAAACGCCTGTGAGTTTAATTCTCAAATGGTTAATGCTAGAACTTTAAAAACGAAGAACAACACTTTAGTTCACAAGAGCACACTGTGCTTCTGTCCTGGTTCAAGTATCTCAAAGCTGAATCACTAGGTAGCAAAAGAGTTTCAAACTCACAGAAAAGCGATTTAGCCAACTGGAAATAATTCCATGTTTCTTAGCTTCTGGGTACTAGGTTTCTTTGTGTATTTCAATGAAACTCTGACAAAATGATTCTCTCTTGTTCCCTCATGGCTCCCCAAATTTTGGTCAGTCCACCATCACGGGTTTTTTGTTTAGAGCCTATTGGATGTTGACCCTGATTAGGCGAATTTCACTGAAAAAAGCCTGTTAGTTTTAATTCATCAATGGTTAATGCTAGAACTTTGAAAATGCAGAAGAGCACTTCAGATCACAAAAGCACACTGTTCTTCTGTCCTGGTTCAAGTATCTCAAAGCTGAATCACTAGGTAGCAAAAGAGTTTCAAACTCACAGAAAAGCGTTTTAGCGAAGTGGAAATAATTCCATGTTTCTTAGCTTCTGGGCACTAGGTTTCTTTGTGTATTTCAATGAAACTCTGAAAAAATGATTCTCTCATGTGCCCCTCAATGCTCCCCAAGTTTGGTCATCCCACCATCAATGATGTATTGTTTACAGTTTATTGGATGTTTACCCTGATTAGGCGAAAAATGCCTGAAAACGCCTGTGAGTTTAATTCTTAAATGGTTAATGCTAGAACTTTAAAAACGCAGAACAACTCTTTAGTTCACAAGAGCACACTGTGCTTCTGTCCTGGTTCAAGTATCTCAAAGCTGAATCACTAGGTAGCAAAAGAGTTTCAAACTCACAGAAAAGCGTTTTAGCCAACTGGAAATAATTCCATGTTTCTTAGCTTGTGGGTACTAGGTTTCTTTGTGTATTTCAATGAAACTCTGACAAAATGATTCTCTCATGTGTGCCCTCATGCTCCCCAAATTTGGTCCATCCACCATCAAGGGTTTTTTGTTTAGAGCCTATTGGATGTTTACTCTGATTAGGCGAATTTCACTGAAAACGCCTGTAGTTTAATTTTTCAATGGTTAATGCTAGAACTTTGAAAATGCAGAAAAGAACTTCACATCACAAGAGCACACTGTGCTTCTTTCCTGGTTCAAGTATCTCAACGCTGAATCACTAGGTAACAAAAGAGATTCAAACTCACAGAAAAGTGTTTTAGCGAACTGGAAATAATTCCATGTTTCTTAGCTTCTGGGCACTAGGTTTCTTTGTGTATTTCAATGAAACTCTGAAAAAAATGATTCTCTCATGTGCTCCTCAAGACTCCCCAAGTTTGGTCATTCCACCATCAAGCGTGTTTTTGTTTACAGTCTATTGGATGTTTACCCTGATTAGGCAAAAATGCCTGAAAACGCCTGTGAATTTATTTCTTAAATGGTTAATGCTGGAACTTTAAAAACGCAGAACAACACTTTAGTTAACAAGAGCACACTGTGCTTCTGTCCTGGTTCAAGTATCTCAAAGCTGAATCACTAGGTAGCAAAAGAGTTTCAAACTCACAGAAAAGCGTTTTAGCCAACTGTAAATATTTCCATGTTTCTTAGATTGTGGGTACTAGGTTTCTTTGTGTATTTCAATGAAACTGTGACAAAATGATTCTCTCTTGTGCCCCTCATGGCTCCTCAAATGTGGTCAATCCACCATCACTGGTTTTTTGCTTAGAGCCTATTGGATGTTTACCCTGATTAGGCGAAATTTCACTGAATCTCCTGTAGTTTAATTCCTCAATGGTTAATGCTAGAACTTTGAAAATGCAGAAAAGCACTTCATATCACAAGAGCACACTGTGCTTCTTGTCCTGCTTCAAGTATCTCAAAGCTGAATCACTAGGTAGCAAAAGAGTTTCAAACTCACAGAAAAAGCGATTTTTAGCGAACTGGAAATAATTCCATGTTTCTTAGCTTCTGGGCACTAGGTTTTCTTTGTGTATTTCAATGAAACTCTGAAAAAATGATTCTCTCATGTGCCCCTCAATGCTCCCCCAATTTGGTCATCCCACCATCAAGGGTGTTTTGTTCACAGTCCTATTGGATGTTTACCCTGATTAGGCAAAAATGCCTGAAAACGCCTGTGAGAGTTTAATTTCTTAAATGTTTAATGCTAGAACTTTAAAAACGCAGAACAACACTCTAGTTCACAAGACCACACTGTGCTTCTCTCCTGGTTCAAGTATCTCAAAGCTGAATCACTAGGTAGCAAAAGAGTTTCAAACTCACAGAAAAGCGTTTTAGCCATTGGAAATAATTCCATGTTTCTTAGCTTGTGGGTAGTAGGTTTCTTTGTGTATTTCAATGAAACTCTGACAAAATGATTCTCTCTTGTGTGCCTCATGGTCCCCAAATTTGGTCATCCACCATCACGGTTTTTTGTTTATAGCCTATTGGATGTTTACCCTGATTAGGCGAATTTCACTGAAAACGCCCTGTAGTTTAATTCCTCAATGGTTAATGCTAGAAACTTTGAAAATGATTGCAGAAAAGCACTTCACATCACAAGAGCACACTGTGCTTCTTTCCTGGTTCAAGTATCTCAAAGCTGAATCACTAGGTAACAAAAGAGTTCAAACTCACAGAAAAGCGTTTTAGCGAACTGGAAATAATTCCATGTTTCTTAGCTTCTGGGCACTAGGTTTCTTTGTGTATTTCAATGAAACTCTGATAAAAATGATTCTCTCATGTGCTCCTCATGACTCCCAAGTTTGGTCATTCCACCATACAAGGGTGTTTTGTTTACAGTCTATTGGATGTTTACCCTGATTAGGCGAAAATGCCTGAAAACGCCTGTTAGTTTAATTCTTAAATGGTTAATGCTAGAACTTAAAAACGCAGAAAAAGCACTTCAGTTCACAGAGCACACTGTGCTTCTGTCCTGGTTCAAGTATCTCAAAGCTGAATCACTAGGTAGCAAAAGAGTTTCAAACTCACAGAAAAGCGTTTTAGCCAACTGGAAATATTTCCATGTTTCTTAGATTGTGGTTACTAGGTTTCTTTGTGTATTTCAATGAAACTGTGACAAAATGATTCTCTCTTGTGCCCCTCATGGCTCCCAAAATTGGTCATCCACCAATCACGGGTGTTTTTGCTTAGATAGCCTATTGTATGTTTACCCTGATTAGTCGAATTTCACTGAATCTCCTGTTAGTTTAATTCCTCAATGGTTAATGCTAGAACTTTGAAAATGCAGAAAAATCACTTCAAATCACAAGAGCACACTGTGCTTCTTTCCTGGTTCAAGTATCTCAAAGCTGAATCACTAGGTAACAAAAGAGTTTCAAACTCACAGAAAAGTGTTTTAGCGAACTGGAAATAATTCCAAGTTTTTAGCTTCTGGGCACTAGGTTTCTTTGTGTATTTCAATGAAACTCTGAAAAAATGATTCTCTCATGTGCCCCTCAATGCTCCCCCAAGTTTGGTCATTCCCACCATCAAGGGTGGTGTTTTTTTCACAGTCTATTGGATGTTTACCCTGATTAGGCGAAAATGCCTGAAAACGCCTGTGAGTTTAATTCTTAAATGGTTTAATGCTAGAAACTTAAAAACGCAGAACAACACTTTAGTTCAACAAGAGCACACTGTGCTTCTCTCCTGGTTCAAGTATCTCAAAGCTGAATCACTAGGTAGCAAAAGAGTTTCAAACTCACAGAAAAGCGTTTTAGCCAACTGGAAATAATTCCATGTTTCTTAGATTGTGGGTAGTAGGTTTCTTTGTGTATTTCAATGAAACTGTGACAAAATGATTCTCTCTTGTGCCCTCATGGCTTCCCCAAATTTGGTCAATCCACCATCACGGGTTTTTTGCTTTAGAGCCTATTGGATGTTTACCCTGATTAGGCGAATTTTTCACTGAAAACGCCTGTAGTTTAATTCCTCAATGGTTAATGCTAGAACTTTGAAAATGCAGAAAAGGACTTCATATCACAAGAGCACACTGTGCTTCTCTCCAGTTCAAGTATCTCAAAGCTGAATCACTAGGTAGCAAAAGAGTTTCAAACTCACAGAAAAGCGATTTAGCGAACTGGAAATAATTCCATGTTTCTTAGCTTCTGGGGCACTAGGTTTCTTTGTGTATTTCAATGAAATCTCTGACAAAATGATTCTCTTGTGTCCCTATCATGGCTCCCCAAATTTGGTCATCTCACCATCATGGGTATTTTGTTTTTCAGGCCTATTGGATGTTTACCCTGATTAGGCAAATTTCACTGAAAACGCCCTGTAGTAGTTTAATTTCTCAATGGTTAATGCAATAGAAATTTGGAAAGATGCAGAAAAGCACTTACAGTATCACAAGAGCACACTGTGCTTCTCTCCTGCTTCAAGTATCTCAAAGCTGAATCACTAGGTAGCAAAAGAGTTTCAAACTCACAGAAAAGCGTTTTAGCCAACTGGAAATAATTCCATGTTTCTTAGCTTCTGGGTACTAGGTTATCCTTGTTGTATTTCAATGAAACTCTGACAAAATGATTCTCTTCACTGGTGCCCCCTCATGGCTCTTCCCCAAATTTGGTCAATCCACCATCACGCTTGTTTTTTGTTTAGAGCCTATTGGATGTTTACCCTGATTAGGCGAATTTCACTGAAAACGCCTGTAGTTTTAATTCCTCAATGGTTAATGCTAGAACTTTGGGAAATGCAGAAAATGCACTTCATAATCACAAGAAGCACACTGTGCTTCTGTCCTGGTTCAAGTATCTCATAAGCTGAATCACTAGGTAACAAAAGAGTTTCAAACTCACAGAAAAGCGTTTTAGCCAACTGGAAATTATTCCATGTTTCTTAGCTTCTGGGCACTAGGTTTCTTTTGTTGTATTTCAATGAAACTCTGAAAAAATTTGATTCTCTCTTGTGCCCTCATGGCTCCCCAAATTTGGTCATCTCACCATCATGGGTGTTTTGTT
>JAKELJ010000218.1:0-48642 GCA_025594165.1 Tamias sibiricus | reverse complement strand
GTTATCAGCTAATGGGTGTGTTGAAACTGCGCATGGAAAACTTCTACTTTTTTGCAGAAAGAATAAATCGAACGTGACGTACCCTTACTTTGGTCTGCGAGGTTGCCTGAGTGCAGGGAGGGTCTCTGGCCCAGGCTGGTTTGCTTTGGGATTAGTTGGTTGTGACCCCACTCCCTCCCCCACGGGCCCAAATTGAGCACAATGGAGCCCAAGGGCCTGGTCCCCGTTCCTGCCAGGCCCGTGTGCCCAGGACCACCTCCGCCGTGTCCAGACGCTTGGCTCAAGGCTCGTCCTGGTCTGATGGCAAGACGCTGCGGCTCTTCCTCTGCCTGCCGAGATGGAAAGGCCAGGGCCTGCAAGCACCTGCGCCCGTGCGCCCCACAGGAACCCGCTCGGTGAAGAAAGAGGATGTCTAAGAGGAGAGGACGGGGGCTGTGGCGGTCAGCCTGCTGTTCTTTTCCTGGGGGCCCTTGGTACCCAATGAACCCCCGCCCTCCCTCAGGCCCCCACACTCTGCAGATGAACCCTGGGGACCCCTGGGCAGGTCACTCTGGAGTGGGGCAGGTTAGGTCCAGGAAGGAAGCCTCCAAAGTGCCCACCTTAGGCCCTCCATTAGGTCACCTGGACCGGCTCTAAGCCCGGGGGGCACCCAGGAGGGGCTGCGCTTGCACGGGTGACTCCCAGGCTTTTAGAGAGTCTCTCCGTGTGCCCTCAGAAGCCACAGCTGGGCGAAAAGCCCTGAGGGTCACTCTGTGCCCAGAGTTCCCCGGGACAGCAGGTCTGTGGAGTGCAGCCGGCAAGCGCGAGGGGGGGAACGCAGGACGGCAGGACCAGCCAGGCCCCCCTCCCGCTCCTCCTTAGCTGGGCCCTGCGCCAGGGCTTCTCATTGTCCCAGCTGGTTCGGCCCCCCAGAGATGAAAGACGGAACCAAGGTCTTGGCCAGATTGGGTGGTGGTGTCTGGGCAGCAGGCTGCAAGCTGGCATGGTTCACCTGAGCCGCTCTGGAGCATGGTGGCCAGGCGGGCCAGCTTGGGCCCTGGCTGTCACTAGCCTGGCCCCAGCCTGCTCCCCACTGTGGGATGGTGACAGTGGGGGTCGAGCGGTGACCCTATGGGGCTGGCCCACAGGACCACCACTTCCCTGGCCTCAGCCCACCCAGTACTCTTGCTCTGACGTGGTGGGCTCTTGCCGGGGCACCCTCACCGGCCCCCCGACGGCTCTTTGGGGGTGTCTACTCTGGCTGGTGGACTGGGTGGTGGTGTCCAGCCTTGGGTCTCCAGCAGAGCCACTGCGGCCAATGTAGGAGTCCGCTGGCGCAGGTGACCTGGCTGGCACCCACTTCAGGGCGACCGGCTTCTCCTCTGCCACAGGAATGGCCCAGTGACCATGTGAGGGAAGGACGCCAGGGAGGGCCGACGCTTGCCCAGAGGGAACCCAGGAGTTGCCGGTGGGACCCTCGGGCGCCATATCCCCACAAGGTGGGGCTGGCGGCGGGCACAGTGGCTCCCCTGGGCGCACCCATCCATGGGCCAGGGTCCTTGGCTGCCAGCACGGGGGGCGCTGTGGGGACACAGGCCTGGCCTGGCTTCTGGCCTGGGACCTGGCCGTTTTTGTCCCCTTCCTAAGCAGGACTCCACAAGAGCAGGTGCCCCCCATCATCTCTAGGGGCAGGAGATGGCCCCTGGAGTAGTGGTCGCTCTTGCCCCCCGTCAGGTGGAGGGCCCTTCCCGCAGCAGGCGGTCATGTCACCATGTCGGCAGGAAGGAGGTAGAGCGCACTGTCTGCCTTCCTGGGGCCTCCAGGCCCCGGGCCTATTAAGCCAAATCAGTTGGCTTCTGTTCGGGGTGCTGGGGCCGGAAGCAAGCTGCATGAGTTCTCGAAGAGCTGGGGCCCGTTCTCCCTGGGGGGGACCCTAGGGAGGGGTCCTCACGGACGCCTGTGTGGCTCCAGCCTCCTTGTCTTCACGGGGCCTACTGTGTCTGTACCCCTTTGGCTGGGACCTCCAGTGCTGTTCCTGGAGCATGCTGCTTGCCGGGAGCTGGACGCTTTCAGACCCTGGCCACGTGGGTAGGCTCGTGCTGGCCAGGGCTCCCAGGGGCTGTCCCTGACGGGGTGGCAGGGCAGGAGCTACGTGCCCAGCTCTTCCCTGGAACGAGGACCCAGAGGGCTGCAAAACTGCGGCCAGGAGGGTTGCCCGCCCGGGGGTCCGTGCGAGGCCCTGGAGTGCTGAGGGGCTTACTGCTCACACCGCTGGGCTGGTGGGACACACGGGGGCAGCGAGGCCTTGGGCCCTGCCTTCCTGGTGGGCCCTGCAAGGTCCTCCCCGGGGTGGCCCCGGAGGGAAGCTCCAAGAGCAGGGCCTCCCTCCTGTCCCACTAGGGCGCGGGCTGTCTCCTCTCCTCTCCACCTTCACTGCGGGCCTGCCTCGCGGGCATCCCCTCCCTCCAGGCCCCCTTTTTGGGGGCGGGCAGGCCGTGCTCCTCCCAGGGGAGCCCGAGTCCTGTCTCCTCCTTGGGCCTCATGCCTCCTGGCCTCCCCCCTGTTTCCCTGGTTCCAAGCCCCTCTTGCACCAGCTGAGATTCCAGCTGCACCCAGGTGGCCGCACTGCCCCTCAAAGGGACTGGAACCAACACCCTGGAACGTCCAAGGACGGGCCGGGCAGTCCAGGAGGGACCCTGGGGGGGCACGGGGCAGGCCAAGAGCGTTCACTGCAGGGCGTTCTGGGTCGGCAGCCTGGCAGGTGAGGCTCAGGGCCTGCAGTCGGGCACCACCCACCCGTGGCTGTGGGCTGCTGCCCTCCTTTGGGTGGCCTGTGCTGCCCGTGGCCCGCCCAGCTGCTGTTCTCCCCCTGATTGGACGAAAAGGGGGCCGTAAAAAAGGGTTAGGTCCTCCTACTCCCGCGGGCCGGCTCCCCTGGCTGTGGCAAACTCATTCGCGCTGGGAATAATGGGATGTGAACACTGCTCCGTTCCCAGTTCTAAGATCGATTGAGACGAGATGGCCGGACTCTCCAAGGCCACCCGACCAATGGGGTGGCAGCCTGGTGGTCTGGGAAGAACCACGGCACCGTGGGCGGGGCCCGGCCATTCCCGTGGGGTCGCCTTGACCCTCCAGACGGCCCTGGCCCCCCGGTTAAGGCTTCCCGAGTCCCCACATCCAGGACCACCTTGGGCCTCTGGGCCAGGACCTGTCGTTCTGTGTCAGGGCCGGTCCAGCCTCCACCACTGGCCCTCCCTGAGGGGATGGGAGGGGCTGGGACACGCACAGGGCTGGCCTTCATGGGGGGTCAGGCCCTCAGAAGACCCTGAGCCAGCCCCCTGGGGTGAGTAGGTGGAGGCAGCACTGGGCAGAGGGTCCATCCACAGGCTCCTGAAGCCATCTGGGGGCTGCTGGGACCCAGGTTGGACCCAGACACCAGACGGCTGTGCGTGTGTGGGACTAGGTGGTGATGGTCAGGGGACCACCAGCCTGTCCCCAGCAGCCGGCGGAGGGGCTAGGCCAAGGTATGGGGGCGGGGTGGTGGTCGGGCCGGACAAAGATGGTGCCTGGCTCCCTCGGTGCTATCTCTCAGGCATGTCCCCGGCCCTGGGGCTCTGGCTGGCAGGGCATCTCTCAGGGACAATTCACACTGGGCAGTGGGCTCCTTGTCACCATTGGTACCTCACAGGCCTGCGTGGCCTGCCTGCGGGAAGCAACCCTGACGTGCTGGAGCCACATGGGTCCCGTTTAGAGGGGACAGGCATTGCTCTTCCCTGCCCCCAGCTTGGCCCGCTGGCCCTCCACTCCCCTGGCTCTGTGTTCCCTGACGTTCATGGAGGCTGAGGGACTGAGGGCTCCACACCTCGAAGGCCCTGCGCGCCCAGGGGACTTTGTTGTGGACCGTCTAGGCCCCTGCAGTTGTCCAGCTCTTGAAGCTCATTGGGCTTGGGGAGCTGGGAAGATGTGTCCCCCAGAGACGAGCCTGGTCAGTGTTCCTGTAGGTCCCGGGGGACTGGGCTTGGTCAGCCATTTCCTGTGGGGTTCCCCTGGGGACGGGCTGGTCAGCGCCCTGCAGTTCCCCGGGGACGGGCTGGGCCAGTGCCCTGCAGTCCCCGGGGACGGGCTGGTCAGCATCTGTGGTACCCCTGGTATGGGCTGGTCAGCGCCCTGCCGTCCCTGGGGAGGGCTGGGCCAGTTGCCCATTTGCAGTCCCGGGGACGGGCTGGCCAGTGCCCTGCGCATTGTTTGTTGCATTGTTTGCTCAGGAACACCTGGGCACGCAAGCGGAGTTGGCCAGCCTCTGCCCCGGGCCATAGCAAAGGCCTCCCCTGGTGACGCGGGGGCACACGAATGCTCGTGGGACTGCTTGCGATGGGGACGCCTGGCTCGGGCGGCTGGGACGCGGCTCCGGGGCGGGTGGGCCGGGAGGGCAGGCCCGAAGCGGGCGGTGAGCCGGAGGCCGCTGCGGTCGCCCACGAGGTGATTACCTGCTGGCTCGGGGACTCTCCGCTGCCATTTATCACCCACTAAACTCAAAGCTCGCTAACAGGAAATAGAGCCGTAAATCGTTTCCTGTGGCTGTGCAGTCAGCAGTGGGGCTTGGCCGCCTGGGAATGCTGACCAGGCCCATCGGTTGCTCCCCACCCCCTCAGGACCAGGACAGAGGGAGGTGGAGGAAAGTCGCTCTGGGGCGAGCCGAGGACTCCTCCTGGGATGGGGCAGGTGTCTGGCCACCGCAGGTGGGCGGGAGCAGGCCACCGCAGGAGGGCGGGGCCACTGCAGGTGAGTGGGAGGGGGCGGACACCGCAGCAGCGTCGGCGTGGGACACTGCAGTGTGTGGCGGGCGGGCACCGCAGGGTGGGGCTGGGGGCACTGGAGGTGAGTGTGGAGGGGGGAAACTGCAGGTGGGCGTTGGACATTGCAGTGTGGGCCGGGGGGGGAACTGAACTGCGAGTGGGCGTGGGGGGGGTGCACTGCAGTGTGGAGGGGGGGGGGGGGGCACCGCAGGTGGGCGGGGGCACCGCAGGTGAGTGGGAGGGGCGGCACCGCAGGTGGGCGGGGGGCAACGCGAGAGTGCGTGGAGGGGGGCACGCAGAGTGGGCGGGGGGCACCGCAGCTGAGTGGGAGGGGGAGGCGGGGCACAACGCAGGTGGCCGGGGTGGCTCACGCCGGTGACGGGAGGGGGGCCAACCGCAGGTGGTCGGGGGGTCCACCGCAGGTGTGTGGAGCGGGGGGGGGCACCACAGTGTGGGCGGGGGCAGCAGGTGAGTGGAGGGGGGCACGCACAGGTGTGGGCGGGGGGCACCGCAGGTGGAGGGTGGCACCGCGAGATGTGAGTGGAGGGGGGCCACGCAGAGTGTGGGCGGGGGCACCGCAGGTGGGGTGGGCACCGCAGGGTGAGTGGAGAGGGTGGCCACCGCAGCCGGTGGGCGGGGGCGGGCACGCAGGTCGTGAGTGGAGGGGGGAAACCGCAGGTGGGGGTCGGGCACCGCAGTGTGGAGTGGCAGGGGGGGCACCACAGGTGGGCGGGGGGGCACGCAGCTGGTGGGGGGGGCCACCGCAGGGGTGAGTGGAGGGGGGGCCACGCAGTTGTGGTGCGGGGGGGGAACTGCAGGGTGAGTGGAGGGAGGGGCACGCAGGTGGGCGGGGGGGGGAAACTGGCAGGTTGAGTGGAAAGGGGGGCACCGCAGGTGTGCGAGGGGGGAAATGCAGGGGGGGGGGCACACCCGCAGGCGTGGGCGGGGGGATCTGGCAGCGTGGGCGGGGGGGGTGCACCGCAGGTGGGCGGTGGCGGGCACAGCATGTGGGCGGGGGCCTGGCTCTGATGTGCGACAAGGCAAAGCAGGTCTCTTATGCTGGGCCACTTCAGGTGCACCTGCCGCGTCCGCCTGCCACACTGCCCCAGGGGCTGTTGCACTCAGCCGTGGGGACCGGTAGAGCAGCAGAGACGGACCTATGGCCCCGGAGAGGAGTCCCTGGGACAAGGCTGCATTCTCCCCACGGGCCCCACCCTGAGGATGGGGCCCTGCACCCCAGCAGCAGAGGGCCCAGAGCGGGCTGCGGACTGTGTGGGGTACACCGGTGCGTCCCCCAACCACTCCCGCTCCTCACCCTCAGCACTCCCTCATCAGTCTGGCGCCTGGGTCAGAAGAGCCTCGTGCCTGTGTGGGACCCCAGGCAAACCCCTTTGGCAGCCAGTGGTGAATCTTGGCCCAGCTTTGTGGAGGGGGTTGTGGGCTTTGGTCCTCGGACCCGCCCCAGCTCCTTTCCTGACACTGGTGTGTGACTGGCTGTGTGTATGGCTGGGTCAGTGGTGAGGCCTCTCTGATTCTTGCGGCTCTGTAAACTGGACGGTGGTAGTGGTCCCAAGTGCAGGACTCCGCTGTGGCTGGGGTCGTGGTGTTGCCAGCTGGTTTAGGGCTGTGGCAGTGCTGCTGTCTCCCCAGGCTCTTTCTCTCCTCCCTGCCTTCCTGCTGCAGGACCCTCCTGGGCTCCCGGGCGTCAGGCCTCCTGCCCTGCAGCTGGGCAGGGGCGGGGCACTCTGCAGGGCTGATTCCAGCCACGCCCGCCCCCTCTAGCAAGCCATCATGAGTGACTGGGCCCGTGGGGAGTCTGCGCACCACCTCCGCCAGGCGGGGCCTGTACCACCTGCTCCCAGAGTGCTGGGTGCGGAAGCCCACCCCGGCTGCTGCGCTCCGTGGCTGCCCGCAGGGCCCTTCCAGCGCCCACACGGGACACTCCAGGGGAACCTACACGCAGGGAGGAAAAGTGCCTTGGCCTCCTCTGCTCGGGCTCGAGGCGCAGGACAGGGGGCAGGGGGTTCCCTCTCCACGGTTGGGCTGGTGCAGGCCCTGGGCAGGAGCTCCCGGCCACTCAGCTCTGCCCTACGCAACGGCCCCACGGTTCGGGTCAGGTCCGGCGTCTCAGGCCGCACTCCCAGGAGGTGCGATTCCTCAGCGAGGCTCCCCCGAGGACACGGGCAGCGCCCCTTGGCCTCTCAGGCCGTCGGGGGTCTAGGCCCCGGTACGTGGCTCTGACTGCCCTGACCTGCTTAGTATGGGCGGACAAAAGCTCTGAGCCCTCCCTGGGCCCAAAGTGGCAGCGGACCTCGCCTTGCTGGCTTCCCCTGGGGGTGACCACCTGGGAGCACCTTGAACGCGGGGGGGGGGCCTCCTTCAGGTGTCCCGGAAGTCCCCCAGGTGTCACGGCTTGGCCCTCTCATAAGACCCTCTCAGCTTTGGACTCTGCGATCAAGGCTCTTCCCGTTACCGGGAGGTTTTCTGGGACGACTGCGGGCGGGGGGGGTCCCGTTGCTCCTGGGCGGAGCTTCCTCTGGTCACCACCAGGGGAAGTGCCTCTGAGCCCCGAGGGACCCCTGGAGTATGATCGGGAGGCAGACGACACCCGGAGCGTTCCAAGGTGCTGCCCGGGGCCTGCACCTGACCCAGGGTGAGCCATGAGCGAGGCGTTTCCGCGCCCCAGGGCAGGACTCTTGGCGGGCCGTGCTGCAGCCTCACTCGTGTCCCTGTGCCTGATTGCTGGGGTCGGCTTCAGCGGGAGGCCCTGGTTTCCTGTTGGCTCCTGTTGGCATCTGATGGCAGTGCCTGGTGTGGTCTGGGGGGCATCCTTCCTCTACCATCGCCGGCTGGCCCGCCTGACTGCAGGGCTGGCTGAGTGGGGGCTGCTTGGCGGGTCTGCGCCCACCCTGGTATCTGAACCCAGGTGGACAGACTGTCGCCCCGCTGGGCACAAGGAGACCCCTGTGCCAGTTCTGCCGCAGGGTTGGGCCCCGGAGACCAGGAGCACTTCCGGGTGTGGTGCGTGGGGCTCGGGCTGGGGCGATGAGGAGCGTGGTGGAGGCCTCTCCTAGGGGAAACCTGGATGCCCCCACGGCCTCCGCCAACACGGGAGGGTCCCAGCGTGGCCATGGCCGCGGGCTGGAAGGCCAGAGGACCTAGGAGGGATTTGGGTGGAGGGGCTGAAGCTGGGGGCTCAGGGCTGGCTCCTTGGGCTGTTTCTGTCCCAGTGCGAGGGCCTGGGGGGCTCGGGTGCGAAATATGCCCTTTCAACCCCTGCCCGTGCCAGGTTGGGCCTGCTGGTGCCCAATAGCCAGAGAGCCAGTCGGAGCCATGCCAAGGACGAGCTGGGGAGGGGCTGTGGCTGGCCTCTGGGCCCCGCCCACCCCCAACAACTCTGCCACATCCAGCAAGCAAATCCTTTCGCCTCCTCCTTGCATAATGCTTCCCTGGATGGCGTTCAGTGGCTGAAACGGAGGCCGCCGGGGGTGTGAGCTTTTGCCCTCAGTGTCCTCTCAGGGCTGCTTGGGACCCTGAAGGTCTCTGCAGGGTCAGCGAGGGTGCTGGGGGGCGGGGGGCAGGCCCGAGCCCTGGTGCCTACCCTTGGGCATCTGCAGGTTGGCCTTGCGGCGCCTTCCCCAGCGCTCAGCACCCCGGGCTTGCTGCCGGTGAGCTCCTGACAGTCTCGCTGGGCTTAGGGTGGTCTCTCCTCAGGGCCAAGGGTCTTGAAGGAAAACTCCCCGATGTCACTGTTAGCAACGTTTTCTGGTGCCAACATCTTTCCTTAACACCCCAGCCGGTCTGTGCCTCTCACCACCAGAGAGAGCCCTTGGTTACATTAAGTGGGCCCAGATCAGGGAAGGCACTGCCGGAACCCTCGGGGCGCTGCTCATAAGGTGCTCTCCTAGAGGCCTGCTCGCCCCGACACCCAGACCTCTGTTCAGGGTCTCCCACAGGAGGACGGCCACTTAGAAGTGGACTTTGCAGGATGGTAGGACTATTGAATAGGTGGGTAGGTGATGGATCAATGTGTAGGTAGGTAGGCAGATGGTAGGTAGGTAGCGTAGATCGATAGGTGATTGATTGATAGAAAGATTGATAGGAATAAATGTTGACTAGATTGGACAGATGGCGTAGATGATAGATTAATAGGTCAGATGAAAGGTAGGAAAGGAGCGATTGTTAGGTGATCGACTATTAGAAAATTAACAGAGTTATTTATTAGATGTGTAGATGGTAGGGACTGGTAGATGGATAATAGAGGATGATGACCGGACAGACAGAAGACAGGCTGGGTAGAGTTAAATAGAAAGAGATTAGAAACTCATTATAGAAAGGACTGACTAGACGTAAAGATGATTAGACTGACAAGTAGGTAGAGGATGTCGGACAGATCGGAATAAAAGCAGGTTGCAGAAGGAGGTATGTGGGGGGACCTTAGTAGCTCATGCACCGCAGGCCTGGCCAGCGGCTGAGGGACCCAGGCCTTCCCTGGCTGCAGGATCCCTTTCTCAGGAAGCCCAGCCTTGGACTCTGTAGGCCTTCAAACTTGTTGTGCACCAGGCCACCACTCACACTGGGAGGATCACACTGCTTTCTGCTGCGATGTGTTGCTGACTTTCCCGTGTTACACCTGGGAAAGTGCATTCAGGGCAAAGACTAGATTGTGGGCTTGACCTGGTGCCTGTGCTCCGATGCCCTGCGGACACATGGACAGGTGGCTTTCTCAGGATGGGTTGCCTGCGGCTTTTTAACATTGCATAAAATGTTTGCACAGGGGTTTATTGGTATAGTGCCCATGACGGACATTTAGTAGAAAAATTATTTCTATTCCTAGGGTTTTGCTGTGCATTTTTGTGCCGGGTGGGAAAAAAAACTTTGGGGGGGGGGGGCCCTTTTTTTTTGGGGGGAAAAAAAATGTCAGTGCACATCTTTCTTGGACTAATCAGGAATGATAGTTGCTTTCTCCTCTTTGAAGTTGGGTACCCTGCGCTGGTAGTTTTCTAGATGTTCACCACTGGCCTTTGCTGATTGCCAAATAAATGGACACTTGGCCAATGATGCTGTGTCAGTTTAGTTCTCTGATTTGATTTGCTGGGTGTGTCTTGCCGAACGTGGGCTCCTGCATCTTTGCCCAGTTCATCGTAACAATTCCCAGGAAGCATTCTACTCAGCTCTGGGGTCGTAAGAACTTCCCCACGGGGTCCTGAGTACACTAGTGAGTGTGTGTAGGAGCCCTGTTTGGGGGAGATGGCTCTTAAATTGCGGTTTAGACTCATGGGCCATGGAGATTTGGGCTTTGCCGCAATTCCGTTTAGTCTCACGGGACTTGGACGGGGATCTCGCTTGGACTTGGCCCAGGGACTCCTCGAGTGACTTTGAGCCGAGAGATTGCTGTATCGGTGTCAGCGCCATATTTTTGGTGGTGTGTGGCGCCGGGGTCGTGGTTAGTCGTTGTTAGAGCCAGAGTGAAAGAAAAGTTATCAGAATAAAAAGCTTGTTTTGTTTTTCCAGTTCGCCTCTGAACTATCTTCCACGCGGCTTCGTGTGCTTTCCAAAGCGGCCATCGATTCAGGCGGCATACAAATGGTGTCCAGCCAGGCACTCACTATGTTGCAAGCAGCCAGGAAGCAAGGCTGGCCATATCCCCATCAACTCGGGTCGCTCCCATCTTGGCACGGGCTCCCAGTACGGCAAGGCCAAGGAACCAAGCGTAGGTGGCCTCAGACGAGAGACACAGCCCCCGTCCCGGGCCTGCGTGGTGTGTGTGGCTGGCACGGCCTCCAGGCTGGGCCTTGCTGTCTCTGCTGCCACCACTGAGGAGAAACCCGGCCACCCGGCCCTGCTGCCTCTGGCTTTGGCTTTGCAGGACTGGCTTAGTGGCAGGGACCTGGGCTCCTCTCCACTAGCACGGGGCGCGGGGAGAGGAGGCCTCTCGGTTCTCCATTAGGAGGCTTCCAGAGGCCGGCTCGAGGCCGGTCCAGCGCGGAACGACGAGACAGAGTTTCTCAAAGCATTTCAGGGTTTGCACATGTGAGGGGTGGGGCAAAGTAAAGAGACCCTCAGGGCACACCACACGCGTCCACACCAAGGACACCGTTGCGCGGCTGGGCCTCGGTGCCTTGCATGGTTCCGCGGCTTCAGGCCCTGCTCCTTTCCCTAGCTCCTGGCAGCGCTTGTCAGCAAGAAGCTCCGGCCACGGGGCTAGAGGCCACCCGAGATCGCTCGGCAGCACACGGGCCATGCAGACCACCGTGGGATAACACCTCATCAGCCTGCTCAGGGCCTCAGGCCCATTGCAACTGGGCATCCCGGGGGCCTGGCCACCCAAAATCCCTGGGGACCACCAGAGCCAGCCACCTGTTGGGCATGCCGGGCAACCTCTAGGAATACACGGCCCCGGGGGTTCCAAGGAAGGGGCACGTGTGGCCCTTTCCGTGTCTGTGGACTTTCAGAATCATTTCAAATTCTGAGTTGATTTGGTGGAGGCTTTGGATCAGTTGCTTTTACTTGAGAATTCCATAACAGTCGGAATATCCAGAATTCGTATCTACCAGGGCCACCTGAAGTGCGCAGGGTCGTTCTTCCCATCGTCACCAAAAATTGCCACAGAAGCACCTACAGGGATAGCAGCTAGCGATTCCTGCAGCCTCAGCACAGCAGCGAGCTGCACACCTGGGCCTCGTCCCTGTGCCACCTCCACGGCCACGGGACTGCGGTCTGCCCCTGCGCTGAGCCCCGGCCCCGGCCCCCCTCGTGCTACTGCTGTCCTGCTCGGCTGGCTGCCTCTGCCGCGTGTGCCACGCGGCTGCTTCCGGCTCTCTCTGGGCTGGGCATCCTCCCTTCCCGTGCGCAGGGTCTTCACGGCGTTCAAGCTCTGCCAGACTCCATCAAGTGGTTCTGGTTGTCGCATGGCTGATGGGCGGTGCCAGGCCGGGTCCCGTCTGGAGCAGGGGTGGTCCGCCTCCTGCAGGGGCCTGGGGCTAGTTCCACAGGAGCCGGGCCAGGGAGAGGACGGGATTGCTGTGCACGCTGTGGGACCAGCGAGGCGCTGGTTGGGCCCGGAGGGGACAGCGTTGGCCTGATCTGCAGGTGACAAAAGGCTCCCGCCGAGGGTGAGTCCCCAGCCCTGGGACTTGGGGTGAGGAGACCGCAGGGGCTGAGTCCTCGGGCCTCCTCCTGAGTGGCATTAGTGCCCCCCAGTGATGCGGGACACGGGGACGAGCTTGTGAACAGGTAACGCTTGCGGGGCGTGTGGGGCTGAGGGGCACACAAGCTAGCGCGACGGTGGCGCGCCACCCCTGCCTTTTTGCCCCTGGACAGGGACGGAGCACAGGACGCTGCGCCCACCCAGCACCCAGGAGGGCGGCCCAGGGAGGGGGCCAGGTGGGGAGGATTGGACGGGAGAGATGGGCCTCTCCCAGCCATGAGCAGAGAGGTGCAGGCTGGGGCGGAGCTGTGACCAGAGAAAGAAGCCAGCTGCGGATGTCCCATCAAGACCAGGGACAAAACTCGCCAGTGCCCTGACCAGGGGGAGGCCAGGCGGCCGGCCTGGGGGCCTCGCCACACGGCAGAGGGATGGCCCACGGGCCCTGCTGGGCAACCTCGCCACACGGCAGAGGCCGGCCCCAGAGTCCCTTGCTTGGGCGCCTCGCCACACGGCCAGAGGGCCGGGCCCGGGACCTGCTGGCCCCGCCACACTGGCAGGTAGGAGGCCGCCCCGGCCCCCGGCTGGCCCCGCCCCACGGCAGTGGCCAGCACCGGCCCCGCTTGCCCCGCCCCCTTCAGGCCGTGTCTTTGGTCCCAGGACACGAGCCGTGTCTTTCTCCAAGAGTCTCACAGCGCTGGACAGCGGCCACCACGGCAGGGCCAACAACACCCCGTCCACGAGGGAGCCCAGGGCCCTGGTTCTGCACGCTGAGTCTCGCACTGGGCACGGACACCCTGGATGAGTGTCAGCGTGAGGGCCACTCTCTATTCTTCTGGTCTGTGACCCCAGGAGGAACGCGTCCCGGGTCTCCCGAGCTGGCTGACGCCCGGCGTTTTCCCGTCCAGTGGAGACGCAGGTGTGGGGCCCCTTTTTTCCCATGGGTGGGGGGGGGAGTCCCACGGGAGTCCCTCTCAACGAGGGCAGAGCACGGAGCAGGGCCCGGGACGCGCCCAGAGCTGCGCCCTCGGTGGCCCTCGGTTACCCTCCCGCAGGTCAAAGCCCAGGAGAGGGAAGGAGCGTCACTGGACAGCACCGGCAGGTACTGCCCACTGGCCAGAGTCCAGAGTAGCGAGTTGGCGGCGTGGGGGGCAGGACAGGCGGGGCCACACCACGCCCCCTGACGAGGTGGTCCCGGGCCCCGGGTCCGGACACACGCACAGTGAGTTCGAGGAGATTCCTGGAAAGGAGGTACTGAGATGTAAGGACACGGCGAATCTGGCTCTGTGGTCACGAACAGCGGACCATCATGGCCTCCGAGCTGGGGGTCTGCAGAGGCCTAGGAAGCCGAGCGGCCCTCCCTTCCAGAGTGGCCCTCAGGCAGGCAGAGCCGGAGCTGGGGTGCAGAGGTGCAGGGTGGTGGATCTTTCTCTACTGACAAGTTCGGGCAAGGTAAAACAGGAAAGGCATCAAGGTCCGTGTCCCATGCAGGTTGGCCTCCCTGGAGCCAAGGTGAATCGGACCTCGTGCTCAACCTTGGGGAGCGCGGTCCCCCACCTTGGATAGGCTCGGAGGGTAGGGGGCCATCTCGGGGGACGCTGGGGACACAAGAGGCAACGCTAGGACTGGGTCCCCCCAGGCTCCCCGACCTCAAGCGTCCGCCCACCCTGTCCGCAATTCCCTTGTATCCACGGCGCAGAAGGACATGGCAAGCCTGAGCCACAGAGGGGACGCTGGCCTGCCTGGGAGCAGTGCCAGCCACGGCCTACGGCCTGCAGCACCCCTCTGGCAGGCGGGGACTGGCTCTGCGGCAGACCCCACCTCCTTTCCTCGGAGGCGGTGCGCTGCAGGGCTCTGATGCCACGGGCCCGGGTTGGCCCGGGAGTCCACAGCGGGGCTCAGATGCCTGGGGGACTGCGGCGGCCAGGTTCCTGTAGGATCGGGACGGCAGGAGGAAACCACAATTAAGTGAGCTCCGGTTCCTCAGGCTGACACTTACTCCAGGAAAGCCGCAGCTGACACCAGGCTCAGCCACAGCTCGCGAGATGTTCCCCCTGAGCTCCGGGGCTGCCCTGGGCTTCAATGACACACATGCCTCTGTCTCTTCATCCTACAGGGGCGGAGGGGCCAGCGCCCCAGCCGGGCCAGGGGTGAGCCGGCGGCAGCGTGGCCTCCAGCCTGTGTGCCAAGCTCTCCGGTCTTGACACCCGCCTGTGGCCCATCTGCTCCCCTCAGCCTTCTCTGGGGGCCGTGGAGGACAGGCCGCTTCAGGCTGGGCATGCAGAGGAAAGGGCCAAAAGAAGGGAGGTCCCAGCTGTGGCCCTGCTGTGAGTAGTGGGTGTGGGTGGGCACCTCATCCTGCCCCACCTGCACACTGTGAGGAGGCTCAGGGGTATCCTGGCTAGGGCCAGGCGGGGCACGAGAGTGCGGGCCTCGCTGAAACTCTTTGCTCTGCGTTTCCACACCAACACCCATGGGGGCTGCAGGGGGTCCCGGTTGTTCTGGCCCAATGCCTGGGTGAAACCTGGCCTGGGGCTGGGACTCAGGTGTCCCCGTGGGGGGTGGGAGGGGGGGGGGACCCCCCACCCCAGGGGGGTGGGTGGGCTGGCTGGAGCCAAAACGGCCCCCTGGGATGCGTGACCTGCGCATGAATTCACCGCCGCCCGCACAGGGCAGCCCGGAGCTGCCAGGGATGGACGGCAGTGTCACATTTCTGCCGGGTGAAGTGAACTGAATTCCCACTGTTCCTCTGTTATTTTCTGTGTCTGCACAGTGAAGATGTGTCACTTAGTGATAAACTAAAGTCGTACTCGTTTTACACACTGTGGGGCGCAACTTCCTGGGGGAAGGAAGGGAGCCCACCCGGGTCAGCTTTGCTTTTCCCAGGAGGAGATCCAGGGCCCCGTCGGCGTCCATCCACAGGGGCTGTGGGAAGGCTGGCCCCTCATCGCTGGGCTCCAGGCCAATCGCTGCAGGCCAGTGGCGTCCCGTCCTCCCTGGCCACTCCCTGGCGGAGAGCTGCTGGATGTCCTTGGTCCCCCAGCCTGGGCGCTACTGGACCTGCTATGGCTGGTCCCCAAATTTGGTGGAGCCCTTACAGCCAGTATAGGGGGCTTCGGGACCTCTGTCCTCTAAGGAGAAAGCCAGACCCAGGGACCACCGCATCCTCCAACCGACAGGCAAAACGGGCCACTGTGTCGGGATAAATGCTGTGGGTGAGACCTTGGCACAGGACAGTCCAGCAGACACGTAGCTGAATCCCCTCCCACCCGGCCCACTCACCCTGTCCACCCACTCACCCCAGGGTCACCCACCACTCACCCACTCACCCACTCACCACTCACCCTCCATCCCATACCCCACTCACCACATCACCCACTCACCCACCCAACTCACCCATCACCCACTCACCCACTCACCCACCCACTCACCCACTCAGCCACTCACCCTATCACACACCACTCAACACCATTCACCCACTCACCAACCCACTCACCCACCCACTCACCCATCACTCACCCACTCACCCACTCACCCACTCACCCAGCTCACCCACCCCACTCACCACTCCCACCCCACTCACCACTCACCCACTCACGCCACCCCACTATCACCCATCACCCATCACCAACCCATCACCACTCACCCACTCACCCACCACTCACCCACTCACCCACTCACCCACTCAACTCACCCACTTCACCCACTCACACTCACCCACTCACTCACCCACTCACCCACTCACTCACCCACTCACCCACTCACCCACTCACCCACTCACCAACCCACTCACCCACTCACCCACCCCCTCACCCACCCAACTCACACTCACCCACACCCCCACTCACCCCACTCACCCAGTCACAACCCACTCACCAACCCACACACCCATCACCCACCCACTCACCCACTCACTCCACCCACTCACCCACCCACTCACCCACTCACCCACCCACTCGCAACTCGCCCCACTCACCCACTCCACCAACCAACTCACCCACTCACCCATCACCATCCACTCACCCACTCACCCACCTCACTCAACCCACTCACTCACCCATCTCCACTCACCCACCCACTCACCCACTCACCCACTCCACCCCTCACTCACCCACTCACCCACTAGCTCACCCACTCACCCACTCACCACTCACTCACTCACCCACTCACCCAACTACACTCCCCCCACTCACTCACCCACACACCCCCCTCCCATCACTCTACCCACACAACTCACTCATTCCCCCACTCACCTCACCCACTCACCAATTCAACTCACCCACTCACTCACCCATCCCTCACCACTCATCCCCCTCAACCATCACCCACCTCACTCATCACTCACCCCACTCACTCACTCACAACCAAGTCATCACTCCCTTCACTCACCACCTCCCACTCATCACTCACACCCACTCACTCACCCACTCACTCACCCACTACACCCACAACACCCACTCACTACCCACACACCACTCATCTCACTCACTCCTACTCATTCACTCTCCCACTCCAACTCACCCAATCACCCAACTCACTCACCCACTACACCAACTCAACCACTCACTCCCACCCATCCAACCACCTCACTCACTCACTTCACCTCATTCAACTCCATCACTCACCTCCAAACCACAACTCCCACTCATCACCTCATTCCATCACTCCACTCATCCCACTCACCCCAAGTCACTCACCAACACTCCACCCTCATCCCACTTCACTCACCCAACTCACACTCAATATTACTCATCACTCACCCACTCACCCCCTCAACTCACCCACTACCCAACACACCCACTCACTACACCACTTCACCCACCCACTCACCCACTCACCCTCAACCCAACTCACCACCCACTCACCCACTCAACTCACACCACTCACCTCACCCACTCACCACTCCACTCACCACATCACCCACTTCATCTTCCACCCAACTCACTCACCCCCTCACTCACCCACTCACCCCACTCACCCACTCACTCACCCACTCACTCACCCACTCACTCACCACACTCACCACCACTCACCCACTCAACCCCACTCACTCACCACTCACTCACACACTCACCCACCCACCTCACTCACTCACCCACTCACTCACCCACTCACTCACCCACTCACCCATCACTCACCCACTCACCCACTCACCCACTCACTCCACCCACTCACCCACCCACTCACCACTCACTCACCACTCACCCACTCACCCACTCACTCACCCACTCCACTCACCCACTTCAACCCACTCACTCACCCACTCAACCACCCACTCACCACTCACTTCACTCCAACTCATTCACTCACTCACTCACCCACTCACCAAGTCACTCACCCACTCACTCACTCACTCACTCATTCACTCACTCACTCACCCACTCACTCACTCACCCAACCCACTCACCCACTCACCCACCCACCTCACCCCACTCCACCCCCTCACCCACCCACTCACCCACTCACCAACTCTCCCACCCACTCACCCACTCACCCACTCCCCCACTCAAATCACTTCCCTCATTCACTCACTCACTCCCCACTCACCCAAGTCACTCAAACCACTCAACTCAACCTACTCACTCACTCACCCACTCACTCCACCCCACACACTCACCCCACTCACCCACTCACTCACCCACTCACTCACCCACTCACCCAATCACTCACTCACTTCATTTTCACTCACTCACTCACCCACTCACCAAAGTCACTCACCCACTCACTCACCTCACTCATTCACTCACCTCACTCACCCACTCACTCACTCACCCACCCACTTCACCCACTCCACTCACCCCCCTCCCCCACTCACCCAGCTCACTCACCCACTCACCCACTCACTCATTCACTCACTCCACTCACTCACCCACTCACCCACTCACCTACTCACTCACTCACCCACTCACTCACTCACTCACCCCACATAACTCACTCACCCATTCACTCACCTCACTCCCTTCATCCCATTGGCCTTTTGAAGTTCCTCCGACCAATTGGGCTGGGAGCCAACTAAAACACTATTTTCCTACTTATACAATGTCAGATGGTTCTTAGGGGAAGCCCTTGGGGCTTGTTGGAAGGCCTGGCCCGGGGAGGGAGTGGCCTCTCCCCAGTTCCTCTTTCCTGGACTCATCCCCACGGGGGCTGCTCCAGCCTTACCCAGAGCCCTCGCAGGCCTGCCCACCTCCCAGGCCTTTCCCCACTCACTGCACCCCCTCTTCCGGGCCCAGCCTCCCCACAGGGGGCCCTGGCTCTGCCCTGGGGCTGATGAGGAAGGCCTGCGGGGCTTTGGTGGCAACACAGGTGCTGCTGGCGTGCAGCAGGGTGAGGCTCTCCTCTTGCCGCAGCTGGAGTCTGTGCTCAGAGGAAAGGCCATGATGCAGTGCCACGGCCCGAGAGATGCCCATGCTCATGCTGAGGGCAAACCGGAGGCAACCACCGAGGGCGGTCCGGCCCTTCGCACGTGATGTCAGGCCCGTCGGGTGGCGTGTCCTGCCAACACGCTCGCCTCGCTGATTTGTGGACATGCAATCCCAGCCACTGGGTTCTGACCTGCTGCCTGTGCGCAGAAGGTTGGCCAGGGTGGCTGAGCGCAGTCGGGGCACCGGCGGAGCGTGTGGAGGACGGGCAGGCCTTTGGCATCTTGCTGGCAGCAGCGCAGACAAGTGGAGGGTCCCCGAAACTAAAAAGTAAGCAGCTGATGCCACTCTGGGTGGCCTGCCCAGAGGGAAATGAAGCCAGTCTCCAATGGATGGCGCCTGCCCGCCCTGCCCATGCAGCCCCCCGACTCCAGGGCACGGAGGCAGCCTGCGTGCCCATCCCAGTGGTGACCGTTCTCAGGAGGTACACGGTGCGCAGGTGGTGCGGTGGAATAACTATTCAGCCTTGGCAAAACAGTGAGGTCTGCCTTTGCACCACACCTGGGTGAAGCTGGGGGACATAATTGCTTAATGAAGCAGCCTGGCAGAGAAACGCAGGGTCCCCGCGGCCTCGCGGAGCGCCGCCGGCACTCATCAGCACGTTTGCAGCAGGTAAACGGTCGAGGTCAGAGGCTGAGAGGGTAGTGTGGGGTGGCCGGAGCTGCGGAGATGCTGGCCGTGAGGGCACAAGGCCGTTTTGGTGAGGAAGTTCAGCAGCTGTAAACGTGCAAGCCTGGGGCAGCAGCTAGCAGCGGACCCTGCGCGGCACCACCACACAGCAGGGCACGGGCCGAGGCCTGTTTCTACCCCGGCACTGCGGGCATCTCACAAAGCGGGATCAGTTGTTGCGGTTACTAAAAGCGTGACATCGCAAACCCTCAAGGGTGACAGATTCTTTTTGATGGTAACGTCTCAGTTAAAGCTGGGGAAGAAGGACCTCGAGAGGTGGGGAGTGGGAGAGGACGTGGGGTCCGCGTTCAGCCAGCTACAGGTCCCGCGGAGTCCGTCGCCGCGGCGGCTCTGAGGGTGCTGAGCGGCCTGGGGAGCCACCTGGGAGCCCTTTCGCCGGGCCAGGGCTGGGGGCACGGAGGGACGGAAGCCCCCTCAGGCCAGGAGCGAAGGCTGGAGGCAGATAACCACTCCGTGAGAGATCGGAGTGCAGCAGGGGCAGGGGGCCCAGGGATGTCCTCACTGGAGAGGCTCAGCATCGAGCACTGACGTCTGGAGGCCGTGAGGGACAGTTCGGAGCTTATTGGGATATATAAGTTACAGAAGGGAGTATTAAGTTCAAAAGTGGAAAAATCCAGCATTAGATAACAAAAATTTTGGGACAATCCAATGTAAAAATAAATTTTGCTTATAACAATTAATAATTTTATTCCATTATTATATTATTGAATTGTGATTATTTTAATAATAAACCTTAACTATTTGAAAAGCGGATTTTCATAAGAGCTCTTTTCATATTTTCATATTTTTTTTCATTTTTTCACATGTGATATGTGCGAAAGATTTTGGGATACTCAGAATTGTTGATATAGGGAGAAAAATCAAGTGTCTCATTTGTTACAGAAAATGGGCGGGGGTACCTGAATTCTCATTGTGAAACAAGAGGGCTAGGCAGGCAGGTCACGCAATGGGAAAGCCAAAAGAAACACAAAGATTCCAGCTACCTGCGGCCGCATCTGAGCATTGTCATAGACGTTTTCGGGGCACAATTGCATGTGTCAGTGGATGGCAGGCACCCGGTTGTGAACGGCCACACGGAAATGCAGAATGTGGCGCGGGTGCACCTCGCACCATGCGGTATGCGGGTGTGACACTGCACGGTGGATGGAAGGGGAGAGCTTCTACAGAGAGTCGAGGTCCAGGAAACTTGCATGCACCAGAGGACCCAGCCGGGTTGTGTGACACAGAAAGCAGGAGATCCAACCCTGAGATCCGACAAAAGGTAGCGTTCCAGGGTAGAATCCCATCCTGTCTGAGAATCAGAGACACCACTTAGAGAGAAAGAGGGAACTGACTCACACACCAGGGGACCGTGTCCTCCCGTTGTCACCAGCCACTGCATCAGAGGGACAGTGTCTCCTGTCCTAGGAAAGCTGAAGCGATACCCTGGGCCTCAAAATCCATCCAGTGCCAGACCCAAAGCCCTCATGGGGACAACTTGTGCTCCTGTCGAGAGGAAAACTAGGGTCACTAGGCATGTATAGGGCCCCCATAAGTCTAGGTCTTCTGTGCCTGGGGTCATAGGAGCTGAATTCACCCACAGGGGGGATGGGGGCACAGCCCGGTTGTTCGGCCTGACCCCTCCTCACAGTCTGTCTTATGGGGTGGTCTTGGTACCACCTTTTAAAGTCAGGTCGTTGTAACCTGGAGACACCTGACCTGGCTGCGGACTCCGCGGGCCTCCTGTCCTCCTGGGTTTCAAGCGGAGATTGGAAAACGGAAACAGGAGCCATTCCCGCGCCCTTGGAGTGAGTGAAGAAGCGGCTCTGTGGGTCAGGGGGTGACGATGTGAGCCCAGGAAGACTCAAACCAAAAGCAGGCGGCAGGGCGGACAGAGACTTCCCCACCAGAAAAAACCTACTGGGCGCTTCCCGGGGCAAGGGACAGCGCAAGCACGAGTGAGGAGGCTTGAGTCTCCAACCTGCTTGAGAAGGGAAACCTGGCCGACCAGTACCCAGGCAAGGACCAGCAGGGTAGCAGCGGTGAGCAGAGGGCCGGTGAGCTTGGCCTAAAAGTACCAGGGCAGGGCGTGGAAGGAGGACGGCGCTCCAGGAGAGATTTCTGTTGAGCAAGGATTGTAAAACAGATTGACCCGGGCACGCCTGGGTCTGGACAGAAGAGGCAGGAAACCCGGCCTATTAGCAGGAACGCGCCACAGGGCAGCCGCCAGCTCTGAAGCCACTGGACTACAGCCTTCCAGCCTCTGCACGACCAGCCTCCTCAATCATGGTGCCCAGGCGACGTCTCCTGGCTGAGAACTGACCTGGCTCCCCCGAGTGCTTGGACACCGAGGTATCCTGCACCTTCATTGCACGGGGCCCTGGAGGGCCACAGGCCCACGGGATGGCTACGGATCTGCCGCCCCTAGACCCAGGTTGCAATCTAGGTACCGAACGCCTGGTGCTGACGAGGACCCAACCAGCAGTTGTTTGCGGCTTCTAAACACGGACCTGGGAGGCCGGTTCCTCCCCTTGACCCAAGTCCCCCTGCAGGGACCAGGCTGGCGCGCTGGGACTCCGTCTAGGCACTTCCTTGCCAAGTGCAGGGGTCTTGGGCAATCTCTTGGCCCTTGTGAAACCCCGGGTCCGGGCACAAGCAGCCTCACAAGCCCGGTCCTTGGGCGCACCAGAGGCTCCCAGAAGGGCACGCGACCTCACATCCCCAGGGGCGGACACCCTCACCTGAGACCATTGCCTGGGGGCGCCAGGGGAAGGGTGACAGCAGAGAGGGGTTCAGGTTGTGGGCAGCATTGTTCATCAGAATGACGCTCAGGCCCAGACGGGCAACGGCTTGCCTCCAGGCGACGAGCCCACCCCTCAAGCCCAGAGGCCACCACTCTGGCCCCACAGAGGACCTCGGTAGCTGCTTTTGAAATCACCCCCATTCCAAGAGAAGCCTTGGGGGACCGACAGTTTTAAGGCAGGATGTCACCAGCGTCAGTGGCCAGGGCCGCTAGTGCTCCCACAGGCCTTGTTACTCTGCTGGGGAGCACCGGGGATGCTGGGATTTACCGTGGGGAGCACGGCGGGACCTGCACCACCCGAAATGTAGGCCTCCTGTCGGCACACAGGGCTGGACTCGCGTTGAGGAACCCGCGTGAGAAAAACCAGCACACGCGAGTCGCCCCCCACAGAGGCAGAGGTGGCCCAGCTCCGACCTGGTCTCTGGCCCCAGAAATCGCGGACGCACGGTCTAAAAATAGGGTGGTCCCAGCAAGCCGGGCCCCGGAGAGGGAGGGAGGATGAGTGCACGAGGTCACTCTTGCATGGCCCAGAACAGGCCTCATGGACCTCCGCACGTGGGCGGACAAAGGGAGCCCCCAGGGTACGGCAGCCGTCTCAAACCCCCCTTCACTCTCCTCGCGCTCTCGGGTGGGCGTTCCTCCCTTGGTGTGGCAGGGACCACCCGAATGAGGGTGGGGCGGGGATGGAGGAGCAGCCCGCGTGTTAGGCTGCGGCCTTGGAAGCTGCAGGTAGGTATGGAGCCTACGCAGGAACGCCCCGGAGGGGACGCGATTCACGCTGTGGGAGTGGAAAACCTCCTCCTGGGACCTGGGTCCGTGAGGGACGGATTCGAAAACTCGAGTGGGACTCGTGGGGTGCTGACAGGGCCAGGCGGGCAGCTGGAGAGGAGGAGGCCACTGGGGGTCCCGCCCTTGGGGGTCATCTGCATCCCTGGGCCCGCTCCTGCCCTCGAGCCCTCTCTGCCTCCTGGTGGCCTGCAGGTAGCTGACGGCCCCTGCAGCATCGTCCCGGCCTCTCCTCAGGCCAAGCAAGGTGGGGGACGGGACCCCCGGCCGCGGCAACACTTCCTAGTGACCCACGAGCCCATGAGCTTCTCTTATCCTGTGCTCTGGGTGGGGCCTTGTGGGTACGGTAGAAGGGACTGGCAGGACACAGGGAGAGTGGGAGTCGGTTGGGGGGGACCCTGATAGGTGGCCTCTTGAACCTCGCCCAGTGCTCCCCAGCTAGGGCACCAGGGTGCTGGTCCTCTGTCCCTTCATGTGGACGGACAGGTGGGGCACAGGGACACAGTCCCTGGAGCAGAAGGTGGACACTGTTCAGCACTGACGGGCACGGAGGCAACAGGGACCCAGAGTCATCGGAGGGCAAGGGCCAGGCCGGGCTCTATAGCGCCCAGCCTGAACCCATTTTTTTCCCCCAAGGGGGCCAGCACAGGCTCTGCCGGGATCCAGGGCACTGCAGGAGGAGATGGGGGGGGTCTTCCTGGGAGGGGGCTCCTTGCTCCTGCCACCCCAGCTTTGCCCATTGGTCATTCTATCCCTGGGAGGGGCTTCCTGCACCCCGGCTGCCCATGGTCATCTATCTGGAAGGGGGCTTCCTGCACCCCGGCTTGCCTGTGGTTTACCATGTCCCTGGGAGGGGGCTCCTGCCCTGGGGTGCCTGTGGTCGCATCTGTCCCTGGGAGGAACCTTCTGCACCCCGGGCTGCCTTGGTCATCTATCCCTGGTAAGGGGCTTCCGTGCACCCCGGTCTGCCCATGGGTCATCTATCCCTGGGAGGGGCTGCCGTGTACCCCGGCTGGCCCGTGGGGTCATCTATCCCTGGGAGGGGCTTCCTGCACCCCGGCTCCCTAGTGGTTACCATGTCCCTTGGGAGGGGGCTCCTGCCCTGGGGTGCCCGTGGTCGCCTGTCCCTAGGAGGGAGGGGGGGAAACATCCTGGCACCCCGGTGTTGGCCCGTGGTCGGCCTGTTCCCTGGAGGAACCTCCTGTACCCCGGGTGCCCGTGTGTTTACCTGTCCCTTGGATGGAACCTCCTGCACCCAGAGGTGCCCGTAGGTCGCCTGTCCCTGGGTGGAACTCTTCCTTTACCCCGGGTGCCCGGTGGTTAACTGTCCTAGGAGGAACCTCCTGCACCCCGGGGTGCCCATGGTAGCCTGTGTCCCTGGGAGGAAAACCTCCTGCACCCGGGTGCCGTGTGGTCGCCTTGTCCCTGGGAGGGAAGCCGCCTGCACCTGGGTGGCCCTGTGGTTCACCTGTCCATAGGAGGAGGCCGCCTGCACCCGGTGTGCCAGTGGTATACCTGGACCCAAAACTGGCACTGAGGACCAGTCCTGTGCTGGAGTTAGGTAACTCACACTCCCCTTTTGCAGGGCGTGATTTTCCAAAATGTAATAAAAGCGTCAGCCACGAACTTCACAAACACACGCTGTGCTGTTGTGAGCAAAGTGAAGGCAGGAGCTGTGATCTGTAGTTTAGAGCGGATGTTTATGTCGCAATTCTCATCATTAGGTAAAGTGCATGGATTTTAATGAAAATGTCAATAACTTCAAAAACGTCATGTGCAAAATGGAGAAATAAAAGATAGATTAGAAAACCAAAGCAGTATGAAGGAAATAAGGCACAGAACGGCATGAACCTTGACCCTGAAGCGTCAGAGGTTGCATGGAGGTCACAGGAATGGTGTGAACATCAGTGAGATGGACGAGTCCACAGCTTTGCCGAGTCCTAAGGCCAGGAGGGAAGCGGCAGACAGAGGCAGGAAGGGCCCACTGAACCCAAAACAGGGCGAGGGGTGGGAGTGCTGAGGGCATGAAGTTGGGGATGGTCTGGCTCCCAAACTAAGCAGGCGCCGTCGGGCTTTCTGAAGGCAAAGCCGGCCAGGACACCAGGGGGACCGAGTGCGTCACAGGCTTCTCCCCATGGTGAGTGTCCCAGCCCACACTTGGGGCGGAACACTCCCGACGACAGGGACAGCCTGGCTCTCGAGGCTGCCTGAGGAGAAAGGATTGCAGGAAGCCCTGTTTGGGGAGATGGCCTAAATTGCAGTTGACTAATGGGCCATGGAGATTTGGGCATTGCCAATCTTCCGTAGTTCTCACAGGACTTGGCCCGGGATCTTGCAGGACTTGAGCCGAGATTGCTGATCGGTTGTCAGCGCCAGTTTGTTTGGTGGTGTGTGGCGCGTATTGTTAGTCGTTGTTAGAGGCCAGAGAGAAAAAGTTATCAGAAATAAAAAGCTGTTTGTTTCTCAGTTCGCCTCTGAACTTCTTTCCCGCGGGCTTCGTTGCTCCACTGCGGCCAATCGCTCTCAGGCAGCAACCCATAAGGGTTGCTCCGGGCAGCAGCCCAGTGGGCACTAGGCCATGGCCTTCCCCAGGGCCGGGAGGGAGCCAGCTGGATTAGTGTCTGTAACGCTACCCCCATGCCTGGGTTGTTGACGAGTGCAGGGTGGACAGACTTGTCAGGAAATCATGAACGTCTTGGAATGGTTGGGGACAAGCCCTAAGGGTCTGGAAGTGTGTGGTCTGTGCAGGAGACCGTGAGGCGCTGCGGAGAGCTGCTGAACCCTCGTGGGAGAAGACGGAAGGAGGCTCGAGGCTGATGATGAGGACCACAAAACTCGGTGCCTCTGCCCTGCGGCCTTCCTTTCTTTGAGGGGAAGAATCTCAACAATGTGCATCCAACACGGTGCCAGGAACGGGAGTCCAGACCCACGCAGTCCGAGTGAAGGAGGCACGAGGGCCGGGGCCCGGGCGACGGGGTGGTACGGTGCGGGGTCACTGCTCATGAATGACAGGACAAGGAGGCCGACCGCCTCCTCAGGCCACTACACACGCAGATGGGTGTTGGGTTCCAGCAGGCAATCGCCTACGAGATACAGCGAAGGTTTTCTGGAGGTCGAAGCCTGTGGGGACCAGGAACGCAAGCAACCTGCGTCGGGACGGACTCCCTGGGCCTCGCCTTCCCCCCAGAGGCCCAGCTAGTCCTGCTGGACGCGGGGTTGCCCGCTGCAGCAGGAGGCCAGCTCCTGAGAGCGAGGGATCCGCGTGCCAGATCATTACCAGGGGACGGTGGACTTGAACTCAGAACAGGCAAAGACGTTCCACACGTCTACGAGCAGCGGAGACGGGCCGAGTCAGAAGACGCTGGCTACCTTGCGGAGACGCGGGCTGAGGCGCGGACAGGGGCCTGCTCCCCGGGGCATCCGAGGGGAGGGAGGACCAGGTCCAGGCCAGGCCACACTGGCCTCCGTTCCTGCCCAGGCAGCAGCTCCCTCAGCTGGACCCAGGGGGGCCTTTTCTGCCCGAGCCCAGGTTCAGCCCGGGTCTGCAGGTACCTGCCCTATCCCACAGAGCTGCCCGTGGCCCTCTCTGCACGTTGGGCCGAGCAAGAGCCCCAGAGGTGACGGCCCTCTCCCGCTCCCAGAAAAACCCAGTGGCAACCGCTGTCCTCTGGTAGCGTCCCTTGTGCAAAAGCTGCTCCCCACCTGTCCCTGTGTCCCTGCAGCCGCAGCCAGGCCAAATCTGGGAGCACCTTAGTGCTGGGCGTCTGTGGACTCACCGAGGCCTGCCCCCATCCTCCACACCAGACTCCTACGCCCTGCGCCCAGCCCTGGCCTCGGTTTCCCTCCTGGGACCACGGTCCAGGTGGCCTCCATCACCCCACGGCCCCGAATCTTGCAGACCCGGAACAGCTTCAACCCCGCACCTGTACCGGGGGACTCCCCAGGCCTGCACACTGACGCTAGCCCACGGGCACCGCTGGGAGGGGCCGCTGGGGCCTGAGGTCTGAACGCTGGGGGGAGCACACGCGGCTCTCCCTCGTTCTTCCACTCGTGTGGCCGGTGGGCATCCACAGATAAACCGAGAGCGCTCCCACCACGTGACAGCTCGCTCTGCTGTGGGCCGGCTGCAGCGGCCGGGGCAGCTCCTGCAGGCTGCCTGCCGGGCTTCCCTCTGTTCTCACTCACACCAACTGCGACCGCTGGTCTGGGTTTGCCACCAGGCTGTAATCGGTGGACCTCAAAAGGTCCCTCCAAGGGGGCTTGCCCCCGCCCCGGTGACCAGAAGTGGTGACACCGAGTGCAAGGGTCTCTGGCGAGCAGCAGGAAGCCGATGGAGTTCTGAAGGACTGGGAGCAGTTGGGCTTCTGGTCACGTTCATCGTGCCCCGCGGGGCCTCTCTGGGCATTCCACTGAGAGGCCAAGGTCGTTTTGCGAGTTAGTCAGGGTCATTTCTAGGAATCACTGGAAGGACGGAGCCCGCAAAGCAGCTGCGTCCCACGTGGCCCTGGAGCCCCGGGGACAGAACGGCAGGTCCTAACGAGCAGCACTTGCCAATGGGTCCAGTGGGGCCCCCCTCACCCAATGGGACGCCAGCCCAGCTCGGGGGCCCACTTTCAGGTCTCAAGGCCAACACCGTGCTCCAAGCTGGGGACTCAGTGAGTCACAGCACAATATCCCCACCAGAAGTCCTTGGGTAGGTCCCGGGGTTGGGTTGGTCCAGTACCCTGCAGTGATGTGCCCCTCACTGTGTGGTGTGGCTCCCCAGTCGCTGTGAGTCCTGGGTGGCCCTGCCTGATATAGGCCCCACCACTTTGGCGATGTTTTGAGAAGAGGAAGCAATTGAAAAATCGGCGTACGTGGGTGTCTCCGCGAATCTCCATTTTCTCCTACGCTTTATCGGAGGTTGGGGACGTGGTGCAAGGCTCCCTGAATTCTTTATATGGCGGTCCCAGCGGGCTCGGTTTCAAGGTCAGGGAGAGCCGATGGCCCCGACGAGCCCAATCTCCGGGCCTCACATTCCCAATTGGAGCGCTCTCTCAAGCATGAAATATCAACTGATTGCCAAATTCCGGCTGATTCTTCTAAACAGACAATGGAAAATCTTCAGAATGGACTTTCGACGTCTGACTCACCTACCCCCTTTCTATTTACTCAAAAAATAGCAGGGAAAGGTCCACGGGGCCTGGCGTACCATTCGGGGAAGCTCTTTCCGTTTATTGAGTTTTTATGCTTGGTTTGATAACTGAATTACTGGGGCATTAAAGCAAGGAGGCATCGTGCACTTCAGGAAAATCTGTACATACAAATCACATCGTATCTTCATGCAGGCAGAGAGCCGCGTGGGACGCTCGGATGAAGCCCCATTCAGGAGGGACCAGGCCCGCCCGTTGAGGACGGTGGCACTTCACCTGCCACCTGGTCGTGGAATCGTGTCACTTGGGGTCGCGTGGACCTGTGGACCCCTCATTCCTGGGGGCACGCGTCCCAGAGGGAGTGCCTGGGGGACACCAGGTTGTCACACAGGGCGTCACGGTCAGTTGCAGTTCGTAGATGGGCCGCGAGAGTTGGCCCAACAGGCAGGGCACTGCACCTGGCCCAGAGGGGCGAGGGACCGCCCTCCTGCCAGGAACTCTCCAGGCTGCCCTGAGGGTCCGGGGGGCTCTGTAGGTGGGCCCAGCTGATCAGCAGGTGGGTTCAGATAGTTGGGGAGTCCCCTGGGGACGGGTGGGCTGCGCGGACCCCTGGGCCCGCCACAGCTCGAGGAGCCGCAGACACTACTGAGTGGCAAAAGGCCACCGCCGGGGGGTCTGAGGGTGGACCTGGTGTGTGCGAAGCCGGGAGGTCCTCCCTGAGGGCTGGGGCAGCACCGTGTGACCCCCGCCCTATGTCCACGCCCTCTCCACTGCCCTGCCCTGGCCCAGCCGGAGTGCCAGGGCAGGGGACTCTGAGGACTCGAAGGGAAAGGCCCCGGCCCGCTGCAGGGCTGTTCAGGAGGCAGTATGCAGGACCCTCCCTCACCACCGGGCCTGGGAGAAGCTGGGCCAGCGGCTTGGGGCTTGCCCTGAGCGTGGAGGAGGGGCCCCGGAGGCCCAGCAACGGCCATCTTCCAACCTTCTGTTACCACACAGCCCTGAGCACAGGGCCCTCGCCATCCCATGAGAGGCCTGGCTTGGGGGGGGGGGGGGGGGGTGGGGGCCCATTTGGGTCCAGGTGGGGACGCCAATCTGGCTGCCTTGGTGTGTGGCTCACGATGCCCTCCCTCAGCCCCCTCCCGGGCCAGAGATTGGAGGAAGCCCACTCCTCGCCATGGGAACCAGACAACAAAAAAAAAAAAAAAACCCCCCAGCCCAGCCCACGCGCCTGGCGCAGGCACCACAGGGCCCGTGACTTGCACAGACGTCCTCCCCTGTCGGTCCGTCTGTCCCTCGGTTCCTACCTCTGGGCCATCTTGGGCACCACGGAGGGCTACAATCTTGCACAGGGTCACTAGATTCACCTCCAAGAGCCGCTGCTGCTTAGGGAGTCGCGTTGGCCTGAGGCGTGAGAGTCATAGGTGGGGCCATTTTAGGAGGGCTGGGATGCCCAGCAGCCAGCCATGGCCGCCTGGAGGACCGGGATTGCCCTCCTCCTCCCAGGGCTGCAGTCAGGCCACACGGCCGGGCGCCGCACGTCGGCTCGCAGTGGCGCAGCAGAGAAGCCCTGCACGGTCCGGTGCTCTGCCACGGTCCTGGGCCGCCCAGGCTCACGTCAGGGAGCCAACGCCAACCCTTGGGTCCCACGGGGCAGCTTGCCTGTGCCATCCCTCCAGGGGGACAGCGCTTCACCGCCCAGGCCCACCTGCTCCGTCTGGCAGGTCACTTCCCTCCAGACAACAGCTTCAGAGGATGAGCTTCGCTGGGCAGTAGTGCCTACAATTGGCCCCTCAGGTAGGTCCCTCAGGGCTGGCTGTGGTGGGGCGCTTTACCAGGCCAGGGGCCCTGCGGGGGGCGTTTCAGGCCCTCTATGCCGCCATCAGCAAGAGCTCCAGGGGACGGTCGGCTCCAGGAGCACAGGCCTGGGTACCAGATGGTGTGCGTGGTGCTTTCTCGCCCTGGGCGGAGACGCCCTGGGTTGACCCACAGGGGCAGGCATCCAGGTGGGACGCCAGGCTCCGTCCCCACCCTTGCTTCACAGAAGTCCAGCTGTGTGAGTGGAGATGCCCACAGGTGCTGGACCAGGGAGGACCAGAGCGAGGACGGTAGGTGGACATGACGAGGCACTGGTGGTTGACAGGCGTAGGAACGGGTGGTGACATGTGACGGGGACGGCGGTGACATGACGAGGAAGGTGGGTGACATGTCGAGGATGGGATGGTGACGTTTGGTGACATGACGAGGGACGGTGGTGACACGGCCTGAGGACGGTTGGGTGACATGACGAGGGGACGGTGGGTGACACGGGCGGAGGACGTGTGGTGACATGGCGAGGACGGTGGTGACATGACGAGGACGGTGGTGACGTGGGGTGACATTGACGAGGGACGTGGTGACAACGGCGAGGACGGCTTTGGTGACATGACGAGGGACGGTGGTAGACATGATCGAGGACGGTGGTTGACGTAGGGTGACATGACGAGGGACGGTGGTGACCACGGTCGAGGTCGGTGGGTGACATGACGAGGGACGGTGGTGAAATTGACGAGGGACAGTGGGTGACACGGCTGAGGGACGGTTGGTGTACGAGGGTCCCTTGGCGCAGGTTACAAGGGAGTGCCCCGGCTCTGCTTTCCCGTCCTGTTCCCAGACGGCAGTGGGGGGGGGGTGGGCGCTTCGTCTGACCTCCAATACCGCACCGAGTGCGGCCTCCGTCCCTCCCCGCCTGCTCCGGGCGCACTCCCGAGGCCCTCCCCCCAGCAGGACCAGCGCCTCCACCAAGGCGCCCTTGGCGTCCCTTCCGCCTTCCCCAGAATAGGTCCCAACCGTGGTCCTTCCTTAGAGGCTAGGGCTTCCCCAGGTGAAATTCCCGAGGCCTGGCACGCCTAGGCCTCCTCCCACATGTGGATGCGCACCCCGCGGGGAGAGGGTGCTCCGGCGGGGAACACCGCCCAAAAACTAGCCGCTGCCCACACTGCCCCCTCCTGACCCGAGGCCACACCTCCTGGCTGCTTGCCTCCTCCCCTCCCCACGCCCACTCTCTCCCCACCCCTCGGGTTCCTCTGGAGACGCCCACAGCCCCCGCAGCCCCGCCCACCTCACCTGGGGGGAGGGCTGGCGGTCTCCGCCCTGTGGCCCTCAGGGAGGAGCCGCCTGCTTCTGCCCAGCCCCTCCCAGGAAGGCAGAGGGAAGTGAGGCCCAGGGTCCTGCCAGGGGCCCTGCGCAGCCCCGGAGGCCGGCTGCTCCCCTCCCCACTCCGTTCACTGCCCGCGACTCCCACCCCACCCGCACCCAGCAGCCCATTCTCAGGCCCCAAAAAAACTGACCATGCAGCCAGATCTGCCGTCCACGGTGTCCTGCGGTAGTCCCAGGGGGGGGCCAACGCGTCGGCCCGGGCCGATTCCCGGGGCACCCCGAGGCCTCCCGAGGGCCCCCACCCCGAGCGGGCCTGCCCCACTCCAAGGTTCTATGCGTCCCCCCTGCGGAGCTCCTCCCGGGCTGGCTTCGAGAATTCTCTACGGTTTCCCTGTCGTCAGGCTGTGCGGGGGTGGTGGCATGGTCAGGGCTTGTGAGGGGCTGGCCTCGGCCCCAGCCTCTGGGGCCACTGCAGGTTGTCAGCCAGGACGCGGGAGGATGAGGCGTGGGCTGTTTCATTCCACTCGCAGGGGGACAGGCAGGGCGGTGGCCTGTTCAAGGGCATGTTCCAGTCCCCCCCCTCGGTGTCCATCGAGCCTTCCCTGCACAGTTGGACATCACCCAGTGGCCTCGTGGAAGACCCTCCTCTCCTCATTTTGTAGTTCAGTGGAGCTGATTTGCTGTGCGCCTGCTGGGACCCAACCCAGGCTTCTCGTGGACCAGTGGGACAGTGACGGTCCCCTGTGGTGCTTGTCAACCAAGCACTGTGCATGGACTCGGCCATTTCCTAGGCCCAAGCCCGTTGCCATTGGGGTGCGGTTGGAAGAGAACGGTCCCATGGCCACGGGCATTCCTGGGAGAGGCAAAGATGACAGATGCTATGAAAGGATCAGCTGCTGGATCAAACCCTTCCTGAACCCTGTTTTACTCTGCCTGTTTCTTTTACGTTGACTGTGATGAAGATGATTTTCCTGGATTGTTCGACCAGTTAGTGGTTGATGGTTTTAGTCAACTGGAAAGCCTAAGAGCCCCAAACAGGTCACTCTGTAGTGTCCTCACCGGGGAGTCCCCTTCCCTCCTGAGCTTGGAGCCCATCGTCATGTTTGAAAGCCCTCCTGCTCTGCAGCCCGGACGACTAAGGGAGAAGGCGGCATGCAGTTCCCAGTGAACGTCCTGCACCTGGACCTTGATGGAGTCGGGGTCCAGCTCTTGACAGGTCAAGTGCACCTGCCTGGGCAGTGCCTGGCCACTGCCCTGTGCGTGCCATGGTACGTCTGGTGTCGGTGCTTTCCCTTGGTGCTCTGTGGGCCCTGCCCAGAACAGACTTGCTGAGATGCTCTGGGGGGGGGGTCGAGCCCTGCCCAGCCCCGGCTCCTTCTGCCGCCTCCGGGGCCCGCGGCTGGCCTCAGGGCCAGGCTGGAGTCTCCCGCCAGGCCCACGTGGCAAGTGTGGATCGCAACACCTCAGGCTCTCGCGCGAGCCCTGGCAGGGGAGTCTCGAGTCCGCTCCTGGGCGCGTGGCCAGGTTTGCCGACTGGGGCTCGGGGCGGCAGCGGCTTTGCCCAGCTGTGTGCTGGGCCCTCGGGAAGCGGGTCCCGCACAGCGGGCAGGTGCGCTGCCCGAGCCCGCCTGCCCCTCTGTGGAGGGGCTGGGGCTTCCCGCGGGTTCCCTGCGGCCGGAGCCCGAGGGGGGGGCCCTCGCCAGGGGCGCAAGCCCTCCCACCCTCTCCAGCACTCCACCTCGCCCGCCCACGGCCAGGGGCACAGCGGCCCAGAGGGGACAGTTCCACGTGTGAGGCTGCGTCTTACCCCGTCCCTCTCCGAGGGTCAGCGGCATTCGCAACAGGGTCTCCCCAGGACTGTCCTTCACAGCCGCCCCCAGCTCTAAGCCGCGAGGGCCTGTCCCCACACCCTGGCACATCGACGGCATCGGGGTGGGGATGCAGATCGGGCAGGGACTTCTCTCCACTGGCCACCTGCGGCTGACCGTCCCCAGTGACCCTTGGCCCGCACAGAAAACATCAACCGTCGTTGTTGCCTGTGGGCCAGGACGCGCCACGGGGGGCTCTGGGCCATCCAGAGCAGTGGGCGCAGGGGAGGAGGGGCGGCGCGTCCCCTGCATGGACCCTGTGGCAGGGGCTGAGAGGCTCCCGCCTCTTGCCCTCCTGGGCTCCCCAGCAGGCAAGCGGTTGCTGCGGTGAGAAGGTGTCCCCTCGGTGGCCGGGTCCCTGAGAGGTGGTCTTGCCGCAGCAGACACACCTCCTTGCCCTGCTCCCAGCCCTGGCCTGTGGGTACCTGAGCACCTGGGCTCCCTGGTGTCCCAGGGGGCCTGGCCCACCAGGAACCTGGTGTGGTCCGTTGCCACGCGAGGACGCCGCAGTCACACCTCACACTGGTGCCCAGTGTTCCTCGGCTGGCCGACAGGCATAAGGCACAGGACTGTGTGCCCTGCAGGAGGTAAGGGCAGCTCAGTCGTGGGGTTGCAGCCGCAGGGGGACAGGGACTGCCACAGAGCCAACTAGCCATGGCTGTGTGGCCCTGCAGGAGGACAGGGCCAGTTCAGCGTGGGGCGCGGGCCGCAGGGAACAGGGACAGCACTACAGGCCACCTTGTCCCATGGCTGTGTGGCCCTGCAGGAGTTTAGGGGCAGCTCAGCGTGTGGGCGTGGCCGCAGGGACAGGGGACATGCAACAGGCCACCTCTCACAGGGAAAGACAGGCAGAGGAAGGGCGGATGAGGCTGGGCTGGGACCGGGGGCCCCCACCCGTCTCTGCCGGGCAGCGGGCAGAGCACAGCCGGCCAAGCTCTTCTTCGTTCCCCCTCGGCCTGTGAGGAGCTGGAAGCCGAGCGGAAGGGCCAGGCCATGGCGAGCCGCGTGCTGGAGCTCTCAAAGCCTGTCAGTCAGGAGGAGGCACCCCGGCCACTGGGGCCGGTCTGTCTCCTGGGACGGTTTGGCCGTCTACCTGCCGGGGGCCCCTGCCCCTGTCTTGAGCTGGGCTCTGCAGGAGGCTCCTCCGGGCCAGCCCTCTGGGGTCTACAGCCGTGGTCCGCAGGGGCCGAGAGTCCCGGTGCTCTGAGGCCCCGCCCAGGCACCCTCTCCTCAGGCTCTGCCTGCAGCACTGGCGTTCCAGGGTGGCCAGGCCCGCTTGTGGGCGGATGGCGGCTGTCGGAGGTGGCCCGGAAAGCTCAGCAGGCACAGGCCTGGCCTGGCCCAGCCTCGGCATCCTGCTGCTGCCAGGGTCTCAGCTCGCCTCTTCCACCGTCCCCCACTTGTCCAGGGCGGCCACTGTCGTGGGGCCCAGGGCCGTTGGGTCAGCAGATTCGTCCCTGGGCTAAGAGCTCCTGCAGCTCCACCCGCCGTCACCGTCCTAGGAGTGGGTCCCCTCGCAGGTCAGTGTTCCTCCTCCCAGGGACCCGCAGCTGAGCAGAGTGCCAGCCGTGCGTGGTGCGGGGGCAGACGCCTGACCCCTCGTGCTGAGCCAGCTGGTCCAGGCTGTCGAGGAGGCCTCCTGGGGGACCCACACGATCCACACCCTGAGACCTGGCACGAGAACCAGGCCAAGGAGGCAGGCCACACGGTGGCCGGGGGTGGCCCCCACGCCAACTGCAGGCCCACACGCTGGCCCTGTCGCGCAGGCTTGATGTCTCTGAAGCCCCCAGGGCCTCGGCTTCCCCAGGCGAGTGCGGCCATGCGGTCCGTCCTCAGTCCCTGAGATCCTCCTTCAGAGCTGTCCTTGAGCTGGCGGCCCATCACGAGTCCAGCATGGCCACCAGTTCCTCCTCCGGGTGCACAGGACGTGGGGCAGCCATGCACCCAGGGCCACGTAGGCTCTGCCCAGACAGGGGCTGTTAACCTAGCAGTATGCCCAGTTGTTGCCGCTGGACACTGATGGGCCATTTGAGAGCAACGAAGCCCGTGGGAAAGACGTTCAGAGTGCGAAACTGAAAACAAACAGCTTTTTATTCTGATAACTTTTCTCTCTGGCTATAACAAACGGACTAAACATGCCACCACACACCACCAAAAATCATTGGCGACTGACGGGGGGTCAGCAATCTCGGCCAACGTCACTCGAAGATCCCAGAGTCCCGTGAGGACTACGGAAGGCTGGCATATGCCCAAATCTCCATTGGTCCCATAGTCAATCTCGCAATTTAAGCCATCTCCCCAAAAAAACAGGGCTCCTTGCAGGCCAGGCTGCCCAGTGCCAGCAACCACTGATCTCTGATGCTGCCCAGGCCAGCGCCGCTGATGGCCTGCTGATCTTCTGCTCCACGTTTCGCACGCCCTCGGAGAGGGAAGAGGCCACTGGGCATTTGGCACCTAGCCTCCACTTCCTGTCTCTGCCAGGTCTCCTCCTCGGGGATTGGTCTTTCCTGGTGCAACATGGCCTCAGCCTGGAGGTGTCCTTCTTCCTTCCACTCAGGCCCCGCAGGGGGCCTCTACGCTCAGGAAGCTGCCCATTCCCCCGTCCAGGGTCCCCTGAGCCCCAGGGTCCCCGGGGCTTTGCTCTGCACCTGGACTTCAGTATCTCAACTCTGCAGGCTCTGGAGACCCCTCCTGTCCCTGGCTGCTGCCGTCCTTCAGGGAGCAAGTGGAACCAGGCCCTTTGTGCTGTCCTCTGTCCACAGCCTCCCCTCACTGCGGCACAGGTTCCCTCCTCTTGCCCCTGGGGTATCCCCTTCTCTCCTTTCACCCCTTCTCTCTCTCCTCACCTCTCCACTTTGGCTCTCTTTCTGGTAAAATGAAAGTGTACAATATGAATAAACCACGAAACACAAGCACAAGTCTGAGCCACTTTGGTCACACTGGACAGAGGAAATCGTTTCCACCTTGGGGAGGGCACAGCGCCCCCGCGCCAGGCCACCCCCACCGTCGCTGGACATCGTCCCATGCTATTCTCTGACGTTCCTCATTGGGGCAGCTTCTCTGCCACGCCTGGCTTGTCACCCTGCACGTGTCCCACCAGGACCCAGAGGCTCCTGAGGGACGCCACGTGTCCCCGTCGAACCAGGGCACCAAGGACGTGGGCAGAGAGCCAGCGGAGGGGCAAGCGGCACCACAGCCAGCTCGATGGCGCAGGGGCCCAGGGCACTCCGGGTGCTCGCCCGCACAGGGCAGGGGTGGGGGGCTGCGGCTGTCCAAGGTGGGGGCATGTGACAAGAGGCAGGGATGAGCTGGAAGCTGCCGGGGACGCCACCCAGAGGACAGCAGCACTGCGAGGTACTGGGGCCAACCAAGGCCTGGAGTCTCCAGGCGCTCCCAAAGCCCCGTGACAAGAAGACGCATCCCTTCTGGGCACACCACGAGTAGGTTCACCGGTGTCCCTCGCTGGACGCAGGCCAACTGGGTCCTCCTGGTGGAGAGCTGCCGGCTGGCCCAGCCCACGGCCAGCCCTGCACCACCACGGCGGTTGTGACGGTGGCCGACTGGTTCACCTCCCAACCTGCCCTGACAGGTGTCTCCTTGGAGAGAGAGTGGGAAGGAGAAAACGGGCAAGCCATACAGTCCCTGCAGGGTGGACATGTGGAGGCGTGACTGGCACAGGACTTGATCCAGCCCTTGGAGGAGGCCGGTTGGGGGACATGGCCTCTGGGACATAGAGGAACCTCTGAGCGTTCTGCTGCCCAGCCACCGCAAGCCTGGGGACCACCTGTGGCTGCATCCCCCTGCGTGAAGGTGGAGGGAAAAATGGGGGCGCTCAGTGGCTTTGGCTTCAGTCTCACCGTGAAGGTGGGCATGGGGCTCGCCGGGCCCCTCAGGGCCTTGCGTGCAGCCAGCACCAGGTGTCCCTGGGGTGCTGGTTTGGCCGCGATGGTGCAGCCGGGCCCACCCTGAACGCCCCGACTAGCGCTTTTCAAATTCCCTGTGGTTCTCGCAGTGCCCAGAACGTGGGGTTGGATGGCCCTGGTGGGGAGCAGGGAGGCCAGGGGGACACGGAGGAGACCCAGTGCAGACTTCCCGGCAGAGAGAGGCACACAGCAGGGGAGCTCTTTCCCGGGCCAGAGGGCCAAAGTCTCCTCCGAGTCTCAGGCCACTGCCATCCCAGCGTGGCTGGGCCACACCGGACGACAGCGTCTGGGTCGGGGTTGTTGTTCTAGTGCGCGTCTCGTGCATTTGTGGTGCATGCGTGTGCATGCTTGTTTGCGTGTGTTGCATGTGGTGCGCCGTGTGATGTGTGTGGCGCGTGCATGTGTGTGCGTGTATGCATGGTATGTGCGCGTTATTGTGATGTGTGCGGCGCTGTGCATGTGTTGTGCTATGATGTGCATGCGTGTGCATGTGTGCGTGTGTGCATGTGTGTGCGTAGTGCGCGTTAGTGTGATGTGTGTAGCGGTGTGCAGTAGTGTGCATGTGTGTGCATGTCGTGCATGCGTGTGCATGTGTGTGCGTGTGCATGTGTGCATGTTCTGTCTGTGCAGTGTGCATGTTGTGTGGGTGTTGGCATGTGTGCGTGTGTGCATTGTGTGCGTGTGTATGCATGTAGTTGCTTCGTGTGCATGTGTTTGCGCGCGCGTGTGCAGAACGGTGCCCTGAGGAAAGGGCAGAGAGGTCTCCACAGACGGGGGGACTGAGCGTGTCCCGCTTCGGCCTCCTTGCCTTCAAATGTTTGGCCCACCTGCCCGGGCTGAGCCAGAGGCTGGACCCGGCGAGAGGTGGCTGGCCCACCACTGCCTGATGGCTCTCCAGAGGGCCACCCTAGTGCCCCTCGCAGGGTGCATAGGAAGAGGTGAGGACCCCAGCCCTTTGTGCTATCGGCCTATCCTATGGGCAGGACCCCGCTGCCCCCGTTCCCCTGGGCGCAGAGGCAGGAGCATGGACAGGCAGCGGGCTCTCTGCGAGGGGCTCCTGTGCGGCTGGCCCTTTGCCCCGGCATGGGTGCTGCGCAGGGGTGTGGCCTGACTCTGTGCCCGCTGCGGCTCTGCTCACGGGCACAGTGCCCACCTTGCTCCTGGGCCCCAGAGGCGTGCTGTGGCTCAGCAGGACCCGGAAGCCACCGGGCCACCGTCTGGCTCCTCTTCCAGCCTCCATTCTGCCTGCGGGCACTCGTGCTGGCTTTGGGGGTGCCCCTCTGCCTCAGCCAATCCTGAAATGACGCGGCTCTGCCAAGTCCTGGCCCCCATGCACGGGCCCCTGCGGGGAAAAACGACTTCCTTATTGGGTGGGACGTCGGTCCCCGCCCTTCACCCCCTTTTGATCTGCGTGGACAAGGTTGCAGGACAGTGCCGGGCCTGGCAGGCCTCCAGGGTGGGAATGAGCTTGCCCCCCAGGAACCTGGTTCCCGGGCCACAGGGCCTGCGAGCGGTTTCAGGGCCTCCGACGTGTTGATCGAAGCCCAGCGCGGTTCTCTCCCGCCCCTGCTGAGCTGCGCCTCGCCCTCGCTGCAGGCCAAGGGGCTTGCCCAGGGCAGGCAGACGTCCAGGGAGCTTCCATAACTCAGGGGCCTCCGCGGGTACCAGCCACGACTCGGGCCCTCCAGGGCCCTGTCCTCACTAGGGCCACTAACCAGAGGCCACGCAGAGAGAGCTGAGCCAGGGACGGGACAGGTGCTAGGACGGCCTGGCTGGGAGGGGGCCCAGTGAGGGGGAAACTAGGGACGGGAGGTCTGCTCCTGGGGGCTGTTCACGGGAACAGAGGCGAAGGCCACCAGGAGCTGGCGGAGCAGGTGGGACCCGCTCCCCTGCAGCCCCGCTGAGACTCCGTTACATGCTCTACCGACGGAGTTCATCGCCAGGGCCAAACAGGGGCCCGGGGCTGTCGCCCGTCCAGGAGCACACGGTTCTGTCCCCAGCCCTGGGCCTCGTGGGCATTCCACATTCTGGCTCACTCCACGGGAACACGGGTGGTTGTTCTGGGAGGGGGTCCGAGGGCCTGGAGCCCCCCTGTGTCCAGGGCAGGGGTGTCCCGGGAGGCCTCTACTCTTCCCCTGTTTTTCTTGCTCTCCGCCGGGAGGCAAGAGGCTCTGACCACGCTCCCTCCTGTCCTGGGGCCTGTTGGTTGTCCCTGCTGCCCCTCCTGCCCCTCCCACCAGGAAGCTGGGCCTGGTTTGTCCAAGGGTATGGTCAGCCGAGGAGGCGCCAATGCCAGGGAGGGAGCCAAGCCCTGGGCCTTTGGGAGGGGTCACATCCTCAGCGTTCTCACCAGCCAGGGCCTGGGAAGCCGCACTTTCCTGACCGCGGGCTCCTGGGGGCCGACCCCCCACGGGCTGGTCTTTCACGGGAGGTCTTGCACCTTTCCGAGGACTTGCTGTATTTTGACTCATCAGATTTCTCAACTGAAGTTAACTGATGAATCAATAATCCCCCGAATAATGGATGGCAAGTACAGAGCGGTTAATGCATCTCCCGTGGGGTAGATGAAAGGCAGAGCGTAGCTTGGGAGGGAGCAGGTACTCTGATGCTCATTAATTTCGCGTTCTAAATGAGAGTCAGGATCTCAGCCTGAATATACATACGTGGGTTTGTTTCAGTCCCCCGGGGGCCCTTGTGAGGAGCCAGCTATTGAACAAGCTTTCTTGCAAAGCATTTTATACACTCTGCATAATGCACCACGGGCTCACCGCCGCTTCACTGTCCATTAATCCAGATTTTGGAGCAATTTTCCTGCTGTCATTAGCCAGGGTTAAGTGAGTTTGTTTTTTTTTTTTATAACTTGTTGTCCTGGTAATATCCAATGGCAGATTTAAACAGCACCGCGCGGCTGCTGGGGAACCTGCTTGCCCCACAGAGCCGTCCCCAGAGCCTCCCGCTAGGTGCTGGACATCACCCATCAGGTGTCCCTGTGTGTGGGGGTGTGTGTGTGGGCGTGTGGCCTTGTGCACGGCTCTCCTGTGACTGCTACCTGGGCCCGTTGTGTGCTTGACTCTGCACGGGAACTCACAAGCTGAAAGTCTCTGCTTTTCTCTTTTGTTTGCTCTTTTGCGGAGGGAGAGGGGGGACAGTAGAATGCATCTTGACACAGGACCCACACGTGGAGTGGAAACCTCAGGGTACCCATCTTGTGGCTGTTGCGTGACGTGGGGTCCTGTCGTTTGCCACGCCACGGCCTCTGCATCTCGCGGGCATGGAGACGCGGCAGGACTCGCCTGCTCCTCTCACACGTGGGCTCCTCCCCCCTCCAACTCAGGTTTCAGGCCGCTGTCCCACGCCCCAGGCTGTGTCAGGCGACGGCGGCTGGCTGGCACGGACGTGTTGACCAGCTGCTTGCTCTCAGGTCCACAGTGGACCACAACACTGCTATGCCAGTGCCACCTGCAGAGGAACAGGCTGCGCTCACCAGCCTGCCGCCGACCCATGGCGGCTGATCTCCGCAGAGGTATGGGGCGGGGGCTTGAGCAGTAGCCCCGGCAGCTCGGTGCGGCCTGCGCCCACGCTCTCTGCTCCCCACAGGGGAGTCTGCTGGGTGGAGCGCATGCTCCGAGCAGGTCCCAGGTCGGGACTCTTGGAGTGTCCCAGGAGAGTGGCTTCTGTGCTGTGGACGAAGTCAACCTCCTCGCAGCAACCACGCGGGTGCCTGTGAATGTGGGTGACGTGCCGACTCTCATCCCTCCCCATTGTGCCGGAGCAGCTCAGCCTCTGTGGCCAGATGTATGCATGGGTCATGGCCACAGCCAGCCCCACTGTACCTGGTGCCTTGCTACCGCCCTCTCCCAGCATCCAAGGCGGCATGCGCTCCTCCACCGGTCCACAGCGATCAGGGTCTGGATGGGGGTTTGATTCGTGGGCGTTGTGTTCCGGCGGTTGCACGGAAGGGGCTGGGAGGGGAGGGAAGGGCGAGCACGCAGCAACCATTCCTCTCTAACACATGGTGCTCCTAAATTTCAAAATGCACAAGAAATAATTAATATCGATGGAAAGAGGAAACTAAGAAATCACATGATTCAAAAACAGTAACAGACTTTCGCTGAAAATTATATGACAAAAATTTAAAATAAATCTGAGGGCAGGGATGTTGTAACGGGAGAGGAACGAAGTGCGTTGACGCATTAAAAAGCTTAAAAAACCCAAAAGGCATCTTGTGACAAGGCTGCGCTGGCCAACTTAGGAAAAGGGAAACCTAGATGCTGGTTCCGGACGCAAGCTGGTCGGGTTTAAACCATAGGAATGGAACGCGGGACCTGAATAAGCGTGGGAAGAGCCGGTGGGATCCGCAGCGTCCCCCAGAGGGCTTTCACGCACAGGGAAAGTTCCAGAAAGTCACTTCCTCGGCTGCTGTGCACTGCACCTGCTCCGGCGAGGCCATGAGGTCTGCGCTAGGACACGTCTGAGTGAGCAGGGCCAGCTGATCCCTTCAGCAACGCGCGACCTAGTCCCAGCAGGGTTGAGGACCCGCCGAGGCCGCTCCCACCATCGGGGGCAAGAGCACCGGCTCATGCCCCGCCCCAGGCTGGCGGCCCCTCCGAGGGCGCAGGGGCGGGCAGGCAGGACCCCGCCCCAGGGGATGGCAAGCCATGCTCGGGCGTGGTGTGGGCAACAACAATCCTGAGGGTCCACCCTGACCTCAGCAAAATACGGCCGGGTCGGGCAGGTCAGGACCAAAGAATTCAAGCCCCCATGCGTCCCGTCCCTGTCAGAATCCTCACCACAACAAAGGGACCTCAGCGAGAAACGGCGAGGGGAGGCGCGCAGGAAGGCAGGGGCACTGACAGGGGCCCAGGGACCTCAGCGAGAAACGGGGAGGGAGCGCAGCAGGAAGGCAGGGGCCACTGACGGGGCCCAGGCGACCTCAGCGATAGACACGGAGGGTAGCGCCAGCAAGGAAGGCAAGGGGCACTGACGGGGGCCCCAGGCGAGCAGGTACATCAACAGCGCGTATGCCAGACCGGAGCTGGGGCGGCAGGGTGGGAGTTTACGCCCGAGAACCCACCCAACCATCCGTCCCCAGGAGGAAGGGACACGGACGTCACTGGAGCAGGGCTGCTGGGACCCTTCGGGAGTCAGGGAACCCCGGCAAGACCACAGGAAAAGTTTGAAATAGGCGGCTGAAGGTGGAGCTCACCCGAGTTTGAGAGCTCCTATCGTCGGGGTGTTGACGGAGGCCCTGGGTGATGGAAAGTGGGTCAGGTTTCTAGGCTACTGGCCCCCCCGCCCCCCCGTTGCTCCTCACTCGGGGGCGTATGCCACGTGTCAGCAGTCCCTGGGGTCAAGAACGGGAAGACGCAGCGCCGCACACGAGACGGGTGAGCTAGCCCGCCCTGTCGAAGGCAACATGCCACTGAAGACAGGAGGACAGCAGCACCCCAGGCTGCACGGGGACCCCTGCGTCCCGAACCCCAAGGCGAGCTGCACAAGCCACCTCTGCTGGGGCCGCCAGGGAAGGCATTCATATTCATGTACGTACTGCAGCGAGTTACTAATGCATGCGCTCCAGCGAGGACGACGATACGTCTTAATTGACCACAATTTGCCTCTGATTTACTATTGCAACTAAATAAAAACGCCGAGCAGAGACAACACATTGTTTTCCAGAACTGAGTACTGTGCGTTCGATGGCGCGAATCCTGAGGTGTGGAAACACGTAAAGGGAAAGGAAACTGGGCAGCCGCGGGAGGGGCCGGGAGTCAGCGTGGGACCCTGCCCAGGGCCAGCCGCCCTGGCTGCACCCCAGCGGCACACAAGCGGCCTTTCTGCGGGGCGTTGGACGAGGGCTGGAATCCCCAGACACACTTGCCAGGATGTCCCCATCACCGAGGAGTGACCGACCACGCTTGCCGTGACAGCTGAGCCACAGAGGGCCACACCAGTGGCTCTGTTAGGCAGCGAGAGAGCATTTCTACAGTCAAGCCCGAACAGGGGACGCGAGTGACAAAGATTAAGCGTAGCGTCCGTTGCTGTGTGCGCTGGGTGAACGTGAAGTGTGTCTAACGGACAGTGAGAGACATACCACGAGAGCAGCAAGATCAATCCGATACAGAGACCAGTTGGATGAGGTCCAACAGCGCGATCTATGATTGGAGGAAAAAGCGTGACGTGGAGAGAAAGAACATAACTCACATTGGTTAGAAAGAGTGAGCACGAGTTTCAAAAGACAAAGAGGTGTTTGAAACTAAAAGGAATTTTCCTACCAACGAACTTGGACCAGCAACTTGTGTGACTGGACCCCCAGGGCCGCGCAGGTCAGAGCCGGGAAGGCGACAGGGCTTGACACAGGACCCTCGGGGCCGTGTGCTGCTGTGGGATAACACCGTGCAGGGCAGGGGGGGGAGCATCCGCCTTGGTATCTGCAGAGCGACATTCCAGCTGCTTGCTGTGGCTTCTTGAAGGTGACCATTGACCCCGGAGCGAGGGAAGTGAGGACAACAAGAAGAAATTTCAGCAGTGCAAGACCTTGAAAGGAGGCGTCAGTTCCAGTGACGATGGGTTGGGAAACCCCGGCCACCTGTGCACCACTCAGAACCGGAGAGTCAATCAAACAGTAGGCTTTGGTGACAGTGAGTGTGCGAGGGGAGACACCGAGAGCTGCGGCGGGGAAGAGCGAGCGGGGGGCCAAGTGGTGCCCGTGCCGGGGGATGTGGGACTCGTGCCTGGCAGGTCTTTCTTGCCACCACCTGCACCGTGTTAGCTCCGTGCTGCACCTGTGCTGCCCTTCCCCAGGCGCACTAGCCCTACCTGGCGAAGCTGTGCTGAGCGCACATCTACGCAGGGCCTGCAGAGCTGCGGCTTTTGGCCTGGGCGGCACCTGTGATGTCTGCAGTGCCACCAACGCCACCAGGCCAGGAGGAAGCCGACAACACATGCAGGATGCCCACGGCGGGGCGATGTGATAACAGGAGCGTCGGGCAGCCGTCAGAGGGAGCCCTGTTTGCAGAGGCAGAAATCTCAGCGTGCTGCAGAGGGAGACTGGGGGACAGTCCCTACCGCGCCTTCCCACAGAATTTTGGACGAATCCTTTATTCTAAAGACCATGTGATAAAATATAAAGGCATAAGCAGACGAATCGTGTGAGCAGAAGGTGGAGAGTAATGGGGAGTCCCCCGGACTGTGTAGGCACTGCGCAGAGAGCCGGACCCAATACCGCAGGTGGCTCCCAGGTCCGGAGCATGGAAGGCCCGGGGAGCAAAAAGATCGGGCGGTGGGCGTGCTGGCTTAAGCCTGAAAGGGAGTTCTGCGAGGGCAAGGTGGAGCATAGGGCCAGCTCTGTGCAGGCCCGATCCGTGGAGCCCCTCTGCCTCTGGCTGCCTGCACCCTGCGAGAGCATGGGATCAGGATACGCCTGGCCCAGGGCCGCAGCCCAGGGTGCGGGGCAGCCTCTGAAAAGCCGTGGGGCACCTGCACGCACATGGGAGAAGCTTTCAGAGGGAATCCGTGGAGAAATTTGGGGGGCCCTGGCTCTGCAGGTTGGCCTTCTAGTTAAAAGGTCCCTTACTCTGGGGGATCTTAGGGCCAGTGGAGTTTTCTGGCTGGTTCTGGGAGGCAGAGGCAGGGGGCTGGGGGGATGGTCGGGGGGGTTTGCACAGGGGAGGAGGGCCCAAGGGCTTGCTGCCTCCTTCTCCAGCAGGGAGCTGGCCCTGTCAAGGAGCACAGTGTCCCACAGCCAGCAAGGGCCACCAAGGTTAGAAGGTGAAACACGTGTCGCACACATCACCACCACGACGAGCTGGATACTAGTACCAAGGCTGGAGCCAGAGAGAGGGAGGAGGGACAGGGAGCAGGAAGGAAGTCCAGGTCCCGGGAGGGAGGCGGCAGGGACAGTGGGCGCAGACCTGGGGCAGGGTCGGGAGGGACGGGGGGAGCCACCCAACCCTTTCCTTTGGCTTTGGATCCTGCAGTGAGCCCAAGTCTGCGGCTGAGGCTTTAAGAGGATTGAGAGCTGCTGCCATGCTCCCAAAACATCCTCTGACCACAGCCTCCCCACGGCCCCAGGGAAGGTGCGGCTTGGCTGCAGCTTGCTTCTCCTGCGCCGCTGGCTGGCTTGCCGGTTGGAGGAAGTGGGGGTATTTCTCACAACCGCCTCCCACCCCAGGAGCCGCTCCCACCATCCCGTCTTCCTCCTTCACCACTCCATGCGGGCGTTGGCATCTGCCCTTCTCTGAGCTGGTAATGGGTTCCGATGGCACTGTGAACCTTTGCTCGCTCTTTATGGTTCATTCCCTTCTGAGCCAAACTTATTATCTAAGCCAAGCAAGTCTCAGGACTAAAATCACGAGAAGAAAATCACATTTGAACAAATTTACCCTGGAAGAATCTGCGGGTTCCCTGGAACAACTTGGTTCCTGGTTGCCTTCCCGCGCTCTCAGCGCGCAGTGCCCCAGCTCTGCCCTTTGGAGAAAACTGCGCTGATCCGCCAGACAGCGCCCGTTGCCCAGAGCAGGGACTCACTGGGTGCAGGCTTGCAACCTGAGCTCTGACCCTTACCTGGGGAGAGGACAATGGAGTGGTGGACAGCTGTTCCCTGGCTATGCTGGCCTTGGGAAAGGTGCGTGTTGCCAAACCACTGGTACAGGTGGGGCGTGTACGTTCTTGTGTAGCTGTGAGGTCACACTAGGCTTGGGCGCTGGGCAGGACTGGCCCCGGGTTAGGCCGGAGGGGAGGGAAAAAAGCCGGCAGGCTTTGCAGGGCGACGGGGGGGTGGCCCTGGGGCGCTCAAGGGGGGACCTGAGGGGGCTTGGTAGGAAACTCCGTTGGCCAGCAGGAGCTGGAACTGCTACTTGGGGTCAGCAGGACTGCTCCTGGTCTCTAATAAGCCGGTCGGTTGCGGACAGGGGACCCTCTCTCTGGGGGCAGGCGCAGAGGCAGCTTGTGTGGTATCGAGCCTCCTCGGGTCGGGCGCCTACACCACCCCGTTCCTGGAGGGCGGATCCAGAACCCACCCTGGGGAACTTCCTGCCCTCAGTCCAGGCGCCCCTCCACCGGTGCTGGCCTGGTCTGTCACGGGGCCTGGGCACCCGCAAGGGTGGCTGCAGCGGAGGTTAGTCCTGTAGGTGTCCGGGGACCTGCCAGGGGCTGGCGCGTGGGCCACGGGGGACAGTGCCTGGGTCCTGGCGGGAGCAGCCACCCCTCTCCCGGCTCCAGCGCCCCGCCAGGAGGGGACACACGCCCACAGAGCGCACAGACCCCGGGCAGCTGTCCCCACCTCCACCTGCAGGGGGGGGGCGTGGGCCCACGTCCTCCCCTTACGACCAGGTCCCAGGGGGGCTCGCACGACTCTGGAAGGGGAAGGAGGAATTCCATGGTAAGAGACAGGATGTTCGCGGCAGGGCACTGGGCGGTCAGTTGAGATGGTGGCCATGGGTCTTCCTCCCAGGATGGTGCCACCACCACCCCAGTTCTGTTTCCCTGCGCCTTGGGTGGACAAGGGGCCCCACTCACTGGCCTGTCCCCCGTTGTCTAAGCACAGGGCGGAAGGTTGCTTTCTGCTCCGGAGCGGCAGGGGACCCCACAACCAGCCACTAGTGAGGGAGGGAAGGTCTACCGGCATGAGTGTCACAGCCTCCACTCGCCACCAGGCGGCACCTGGAGGGGCTTTTCCCCAGGGGCAGAGGCCGGGCTTCACCCGGCCTCCAGGGGCTGAACCACTAGGTTGCAGCACGGTCCATAAGCCACCCAAACATCAGCAGTCGTGCAGGGGAGGGCTGTCCACAGGAGGCAGGCAGGCAGGCGTGGCGCTGGCGGAGCGGCCCCTGGAGGAGGAACTTTCCCGTGCGAGGCCTGGCTCCCTCTCCCAACCGCCTTTCTGCTCCGGGGCAGTGCAGCACAGAAGGGCCCTGCCAAGATGCCGCCCCCATCCGTCCTGCTCAGCCTCAGGACCCCGTTGAGACGCTCTCTTGCTGTCAATCCCAGTTGTCCAGGTGACTCACTTGCACAATGGGCACGAAGATAGGGCGTCACTCGGGGCAGAGGGCCTGACCCGAGGATGCAGGCTCCTTGGGCCCAACCCGCCCTCACCCTGAGTCTCCCTGGGTTTTTTCCCGCTCTCTCTCCCTGGAAGCCCCCGGCCCTGGCCTGCGGGCCTCAGGCCTCCCACGCGTCACCCCTACAGCTTCCCGGCAGCGGAAACCCTGGCTCCACAGGCCCCGGGAGGGGCACTACGGTCCCTCCGGCAAGCCGGGGTGTGCGAGTCTTGCAGAAGGCCAGGAGGCCCTCTGTGAAGCCAGCCAGGGGTTCAGGGCCCGGGGAGCTGGTGGACCCTGCTGCTGGAGCGTGGGGCAGGGCGCAGGGCAAAAGGGACCTTCCGAAACCCAAGACGCGCCCCATGGGGGCGGATAAAAGAAGTAAGAGAGGCCATGGGACATGGCCCAGGGGGGCCGCGGGCTTCACAGCAAGCCCCACACCAGGAGGGGTCAGCTGCCCAGAGGGCTGGCCGCCCAAAGGGAGTGCCACGCTTAGTGCCAGGCCCTGGATGGAGATGTGGAGGACGTCGCGGGACGTTGGCCAAGGACCCGTGGCGTTGGCCAGGACCAGCGCCGGGGCCGGAGCTCAACTGTGGTCCATGATGCTGGGGAGGAGCCTCTCAGGCAGGGGGCCTTCTGTCCCCCGGGCCAGTTCCTGTGGGGGGGCTCGGGGCCTCGCCCCTGTTCCATGCTGCCCCCGGGGCAGTGGAGGGCCACTGCAGCCAGGGGCCGTGGGATTCCGAGGTAAGCTCGTGGCTCCCGTGGGTCAGGCCCACGCACGGGAGAAGCGACTCCGTTTCTTGAAGGCAGGTGCCGAGCTGCAGTGGCTGGATGCGAGCCCTGCGGGTGGCCAGCAGCCTCCCACGCTCGGCTGAGCGGTGGCGCGTTCACGAGCGGCAGCAGGCTCAGGCTCAGGCAGAGCCGTAGTCCACGTCGCGGCATCCTGGGGCCCCGGGCACCGGAAACGCTCCAATGAGTGTCCAGCGCCACCATGGGGGCTGCAGGGGGCATGGGGTTGGGGTGGCGTGCAACTGGCCCGCGAGTGCACGGACCCTGCCCGAGAGGCGATAAAACTTGATCAATGTGTGCATCCGTTGAACGTTCCTGTCACCCTAAGGGGACGCATGTGCTCTTCAGCGCCCCAGCCAGCACGCGGGGGGTGTCGAGCAGCGGGCGGGGGTCACTGTACTAGGATGGTGGAGAGGGCTCTGCGGTGTGCCCTCACTGGGCGCTTTGGCTCAGCACCACCCTCGATGTAGTCTGGGAAAAGGATGCAGCTGGAACAGCCAGGCCGCGGGAGGGAAAGGAAGGTTCCAGAGACAGGATGAGACGAAAATATTCTTTAATCTTACAAGAAATACATATATCTATACAATAGCGATAACCCTGTCTTTTCTCCTCTTGGTTTTCCCATGGCCGAGCATGCAATGGCGCTCGCTCGATCTGCTTGGTCACCTTTTTCAATCTTCGGAGAGGTAGACCAAGTCCGCGAGATCCCGTCAGACTACGGAAATGGAAATGCCCAAAAATTTTATATGGCACCAATAGTCAACCGCGACAATCTTAGCTATCTCCCCAAACAGGGGCTCTGCATTCCCCCTTTTGTTTTTAAAAGAGGGGATGCTGAGGAAGTTATGTGCAACACAACATTCTTACCCTTATCGGTAATCAAGGCTTGTGCCTTGATCTGTCTTAGGTTGATTGTCCGGCACCTGTGGACTGGTACCCGTGCGACTGTGTGTTTGGTTGTCCCCTCTGGGAATCTTACCAGGTCATTGGCTAACCCAAGCATCAATGGAGCCTTTTGGATCGCCTGTGTAAGATGACTAAACAGCGTCCAATTGTGGGAGTGCTTGCGGCTTTTAAGGGCAACAACGCCTTTTGGTACCGGAGGCCAAATTGCATGGCATACAAATTCTTTAAACAAATCAGTGCCCTAAGTTTA
>JAKELJ010000217.1:0-48900 GCA_025594165.1 Tamias sibiricus | reverse complement strand
TTCCGTATACATATGCAAATTTTTACTCTAAACTAAATATCCAGTCGTACAATTGCTGCTTATAAAGCATATACAGTATAAATTTTTTACATTATTATTTTTAAGAGTGCATCTAACCACTTACAAATAGCATGTCTATTTTACATCCCACCAGCTTTCATAGATTTCAATATTGCTCTGCAGAGGTCATGATATCGATACTGAGAGACTTTAATTTTCAATACTATCCTGGATTCAAATTATGTCATTATGGTTTAATTTTCATTTTCCTTACTTTACTTACTAAGCAGTGATCATTTGTATAGTAACTAGGCTATTTGTATTCACATTCTAATATCTTTTGTATTTTTAGATTATTTCTGTGGGCTTGCCTGCCTCTTAAATACTTCACCCTGAGAAATGAGGTAACTATCTGTGGATGAACCATTTGTCCACTGACATGTGGGAAAGAGGTTCTCTCTAGGTTCTCTTCAAGTTTTAGCTTGCTTTTCACATCTTTTTATGGCATCTTTCATGATAAGAAGTCTTACCTATATGAAGTTAAATGTAATCAGTGGTTGTTTTATGGGTGTGTATGTGTGTGTGTAATATGTGTTTGTGTGTGTTGTATTGTTGTTGATGAACCTTATTTATTCATTAATTATATGTGGTGCTGAGAATCGAACCCAGTGCCTTCACACATGTGAGGCCGGTTTCTACTACCACTGAGCCACAATCCCAGCCCTTATGGTTGAGGTTTTGAGGACTTTATTTAACAAAACCCGCCTAAAAAATATTCCTGTAGATCTTAAAATAGCTCCTAAAACTTTCCTTGCATTTTCACATCACAGTCCTCAATTCAATCTGCATTAAAATAAATAAATAAATAAAATCTCCATCTACGTAATACCCCCCATCAGCTCTCAGCTCCGCAGTGTCCATTTCTATTCTATTTAGGATTCCCACTGAGCATGAAGTCTGTTTCTCTGTTCGTTCCATCACTCAAACCTCTCTGTGATTCTTAACAACGTCATAATAAATTGTGGTAATGGGAGGGAACAATAGTTTTCTTTTTCAAAATTAAATCTTGGCACATTCATTCTTTGAATAAATTTTAGAAAGAATCACCGATGTTCAAGCTTCATAACAAGATAATCTGTGGAATTGTTTTCAATTTATGGGTCAATTTGGGATAAATTTCTATTTTATAATAGTTCTACAAGCTACCACTTCTCTATTTAGGATTTCTTTAATAACTTCAAAGATAAAATTTTCTAATAAATACATATTTTTCTAATAATTTTCCACATTAACTTTAGAAACATTTTACTCTTCGGTTGCCTGCACTTTTATTAGAATTCAAGCTTAGGCTCCTTAAATTTTTTATTGCCTTTTGTAAAATTTTCTCTCAGATAAATGTTATATGGGACTATGATTTTGCTTCTGAATTAAATATGGTCAAAATCGCTCAATTAGTTCATTAGGTCAACGATATTTTAACTTATTACTGTTTGTTTTGTTCACTTGCTTTGGTTTTAGTGCTGTTACTTGGGTTTGTTCTGGCTTTAATTTACTTTGAAGATAATCACATCACACTGTGAATAATGTCAGCTTTTTTCTTACCTTTCTAATTCTTAATTCTTAAAACATTATTTTTTATTTTTGTTTAATTTAGAACTATTTCTATGATGTTAAATGGAAGTGATAATATTGGTCATTCGTACCTTCCTTCCTGTCTTTCAACGAGAAAAAAAGCTTTTGATGTGTCATCATTGCTTGATGAGTTGTTTTGTTAATAATATAATAAAAAGAACATTGTGTCAAATGAAAAAAGTTTTTGCTATGCTTAGTTGCTATTTTTTAAGTCTGCATGCGGCTGTTTTTACTCTAATGTTCCACATTTTTTTTTTTTGAAGTCATGGATGCGGTTTCCTTTATCAGCTATTATATGGCTGAATTTTGTGACAGAGTCTAGACTTGAGTGGAATGCATTCCCTCGGGACAAATCCAAACTTATCTTTATTTATACAGTTACTGGATTTAGCTTGCTAATATTCTTTCAAAGATATTTGTATCTCTGTTGTTGAATAAGATTTGGAAAGATTTTCAATTTTTTTTCTCCTCACAGGGATTTTTCAGGTTGAAACGAAAGCTCCGCAAATTAGCAGTCCCTTTCCTTTGTTCTTAAAAGAGCTTTAAAATTGAATTATCTGTTTATACCTTGGAAGGCTATTTTTTCTACTGATTAAATTTATTTGCACTTACATGTTTTGTTTTTTATCTTAAACTGGTTTTGATAATTTTCTAAGAATTTTACCTTTTTGCTTTATTTTTCTATTTTTGCACATATTCCCTACATACTTTTCTTTAACTTCTGCCCATATCTTGTCCTCATATACCTTCTAAATTTCTACTAATGGTCATTAGTGTTTTTCTTATATTTTTTTTTTTAATTTTTATTAGTCCTACTGGCATGTGTTCATTCATTATATTAGACTTACGAAAGTTCCAAATTTTGGGACATGTTAGCCTGTCCCTTTTTGTCATTATTTACAGGTGTTTCTTAATTTGTTTTTAACTTTAATCTGTATCTCGTTGGTTTATCTTTTGTATTTCTCTCTATTTCTTCAATTGGTCACTTGTCCTGTATTTTGCACTTTACTCTTTACTATGATAAATATTTAAACTTAGTATTTTAATTGTTATCTTATCAGAAATGCCTTGATTTTGTAGGTAGTATTTTATGATTATTTTGCTGTTTCCATATTTCCCAAGTTTCCCTACTTTAAATCATAAATTATTTTTTATGGCATGTTTTTTAAAATTCTCAAGTTTAAAAATTATTTTCTTAAAAATTTAACCTTTCTACTGAAGACAGTTAGGAAATATACTGTTCTGCAGCGGGTGCGGTTGGCGCGTGCCTCTATAATCCCCGCACTTGGGACGGCCTAGGCAGGAGGATCATGAGTTTCAAAGCCAGCCTCAGCAAATGGCAAGGCAATTAGAATTCAATGAGGACCCTGTCTCTAGAATAAAAATACAAAAAAGGGCCCGGGATGTGGCCCAGTGGTCATGTGCCCCCTGAGTTCCAATCCCCTGGTACCAAAAAAAAAAAAAACCAGAAATATATGTTCTGCATGATAGTCATTTTTCTATTTATTGTATTTTAATTTTAAAAATAATTTTATTTATTGTTTGTTTGTTTATTGATACTTGAGGATCCAAAACCCAGTGGGGAAATTTACATAATCTACTTCTCTATCACCTTCCCTTTTATTTATACTATTTTTAATTTTATTTGAGACAGGGGTCTTGCTAAATTGCTGAGGCTGGCTTTGAACTTGGTAAGTTCTCCCTTGGTCTCCCCAGTCACTGAGGCTTTACTGACAATGTGCTCTATTACCAGTAAAATCTGTTCAATTTAAAAAATGTTCCATGCATACTGACAATGAAAGTATATTCTCAGTTATTGAGTATAATTCTTATATACAAGCAACTCTTTTCCAATCCCTACATATTCTTAAATCCTTCTAACTTTTTGTTTTCTTGTTTTATTGATTTTGAGAGGGGTCTGTACAAATATTGGGATGATTGTTTAATTTATCATTTGCTTCTGGCAATTCTGGAACTATTGCTTTGAAAATATAAAATATGCTATTTTTACATATAAGCTTCAGAATTTTCCTGATGGATTAAAATTTAATCAGCATGAAATAACTCTATCTGAAGTAATGCTTTTTAGGACACATTTTCTTTATTTTCGATATCAATACAGCAAGAACATCCTTCACTTTGGTTATACTTTTCTGTGTATTTTCTTTTTTACTCTATGATTGTATGTGACATATATGCAAACTTACATCTTCAATCTGTCACGCTGAACTTATATACTTGGATTTTTTAAAAATCTAGTCTGAAAAGGATTGCTTTTACTGAAATTACATCTGAACATTAGTAATTAAGTGTAATTACTAATGTGAAAACTATATATTCAAAATAAATTTAGGCCTCTTTAATTTGTTTCTTCCATATTTAGCTTATTTTTCTGTATTCCCCCCCTCCCCCCACCCTCCAATTTTTGCCATCATCAGGATGGAAGGCTTTCTTTCTTTTCTTAATCCTTTCTGTTCGTGAATTTAACATTTATCATTTACTTTTTTAGTATTTACCCTAGTAATTTTAACAAACATATCACTTCACCATATATATTCCTCGTAGTTTTATTTTACCTGTATAATTAGATTTTAAATTTTCAGTCATTTTGCAATATCAGTGTACATGTTTGTTAATACCTTGTCATTTTTTTTGCTGTCAATACGGAATAAATTTTTATAATGTTACTTTTCTCTAAAGCAAATTACTTATCCCTTCCATAATTTGAATAGAGTCTGTGAAAATATACATACACTTTCGGTATTTTATCTAAAACATGTGTTACTTGTTCGTCATATCGTATAAGGAGAGGTTTCTGGTGGTCAGTACTTATTCTAAACTCTTAAAAAGTCTCACTCAATATTATTGAGAGTCCAGTCATTAATTATTTCCCATCACTTGGGAGGGAAATCTTTCTTGGACATGCATTCCAAGTTCCCATACACATTCTTCCACTGTACATATTCATATTAAAGTACTAGCTTTCCATATATATTATTACCCTGGCTCATTATCCCTTCCCTATATCTGAAGTTGTATATCTTTGATATTATCAAACATTTCCTGTCATTTTCCCATCCCCTTGAAAAAACTCTTTCCAATTCTCAGGCATGTTTTCCTAAAACACTGTTACCCTATCCTCCATGTCTCTTCCTTTTTCATAACTTCCTTTTTTTTTGAAGTTTTGTGCTGTACTTTAAATTATTTTACTCCATATTCTATCATTAATTCTTCCTAATGCACTATTTAGCCTGGTCAGTAAACGTTTATTTCAGAATTATCATCTTTCCTCTCCTAGTTATTATTTTGGGTTCTTTACCACCTATGCGGCTCATTTTAGTTGTCTATTGATTCTCCATGTGTATTTTAATAGCTCTTTTATTTATTATAACATATGTGCTATATTTTATATCTAGTCTTAGTAACATCTTGATGTTTTTACATCTGATTTTATGATTTGCTATTTTCTGATGATTCTTGCTCACATCCGTGACTTGTTTCCTTGTATGTTTTAAATGATTCTGACTCTTACCTCTTTTCTTGTACAATATCCACTGAAACCTTAAAGAACTATATTGAAAGTATCTTTAGATGAAAAAGGTATTTATATCTTCTGTGAATAGGGACCTTCCCAATTCAGCACCATTTTAGATTAAAAATTTGGTTGAGTACTGAGGATATAAGATGTTTCCACTGTATTATCATAGTAACATTCTATCAGAATAATCAACTATTTTGACTCCTCATCGAGTTCTTTCTGTTTAATTTTTATTTGGTTATTATTTAGTTATACTGAGAGTAGACTGTATTTTGACATATTAAACATACATGAGTATAACTTTGCATTCTTGTGATTATTGTGATTTGGAGTTTCACAGTCATGTATTCAAACAGAAACAGGAGAGTTTTGTCCAACTTTTTCAACTGTCATTCCTATTCCCTCATCTTCCCGTTCTCTTCCCTTCATCCCCCTTTGTCTAATCCAAAAGTACTTCTATTCTTCCCCTCTGCTCCCCACTTATGGTGTGTTAGCATCCACATATCAGAGAGAACATTCACCCTTTGGTTTTTAGGATTGGCGTAATTTCACTTAGCATGACAGTCCTAGTTCCGCCATTTCCAGCAAAGCTATAATTTTCATTCTTCTTTATTGCTGAGTAATATACCATTTTTGTATAATACACATTTTCTTCATCCATTCATGTGTGATGGGCTCACCCTAGGTTGGCTTCATATTTTAGCTATTGCTAATTTGAGCTCATATAAGCATGATGTGCCAAGTCACTATAATATGCTTATTATTAGTCCTTTAGGTATAAACGGGGAGTGTGGATAACTGGGTCAAATTGGAGGTTCCATTCCAAATTTTTCTGCAACTCTCCATCCTCTTTTCCAGAGGTGCTTGCACCAATTTGCAGTCCCACAAGCCATGTATGACTGTACTTCTCCTCATATCCTTGCCAACATTTGTAAGTCATTTGTATTGTTTTGAAAATGCCATACTGATTGGAGACAGAAGAAATCTCAGAAGTTTTAGTTGTGCAGTTCTTTATTGCTAAAGGATGTTGAACAATTTTTCATATATTGTTGCACCAAATGTAAATTACTCTTCTGTTAAGGTGCCCATTTATTGATTGGTTATTTGTTGTTTTAAAGTCAAATTTTTTGAGTTTTTTTAATATATCCTCAAGATTAAGCTCTATCTGAGGTGCAGGTGGCAAAGATTTTCTCCCATTCTGTAAATTCTCTCGTTCATGTTCTTGATTGTATCCTATGCTGTTAAGAGTTTTTTAGTTTGATACCATCTCATTATTGATTCTTGATTTTACTCCTTGTGCTTTAGGAGTTTTGTTGAGGAATTTGGTTCCTAAAACATCACAATGGAGAGTTGGGCTATGTCTTCTTCTATTATGGCTCCGGGTCTTGGTCTAATGCCTAGGTCCTTTGATCCACTTGGAATTGATTTTGGGTAGGGCAAGAGAGGGGTTTAATTCATTTTGCTCCCTATGATTTCAGGTTTTCCAGCACCATCACTGAAGAGGCTATCTTTTTCCAATGTATGATTATGGCACATTTGTCTACTATACAAATAACCGTGTGGGGTGGTTCTGTGTGATTTTTCCATTCTGTAACCATTTGGTAGACACATCTCATGGGCTCTTAAATCAAATGTTTCAGCTTTAGTAGCATACCAAAACTAGGCTTATAAGTCATTAAGAACCATTTTGCATTAAAAACTATTACTTTTCAAAAGGACAATCTCTATGGTTTTCTTCCGATACATGGTAAAATAAAAATAATTGAGGGACTCTGGTGTGATTGGTTTATTTTTTGGTTATCGGGATTTGAACCCAGATGCACTCATTACTTGAGTTATATTGCCAGGGATTTTTCTTCTCTTTTAAATTTTTATTTTGAGACAAGTGTCATAACATACTAACCTTCAGGCGGTCTTAAAACCCATGATCCTCCCTGCCTTCAGCCTCTGGGTCACTGGGATTATCAGGCCTGTGCCACTGTTGTGCCTGGTGATCATTCTCTTTCAGGATTTGGTCTTGTTTTCCATTTGGCTTGAAATTTTTAAGTTATAAAAGAAGAAATTTACTTTTTTTTTTAAATTTTTAGGTTTAAACTCCCAGTGGAAAGAGCTAGTAACTGCTAGGGACCTAGTCTGATGCAGCCTGGGTAATGGGGAGGGTCCCTCTGTGGTGCTGCAGGAACAACCGAGAATTCAGAGAATGCATGCAACTGAGATAGAAGGTTGAATCCAAGAGACATGACCCAATTCCGAAAACAAACTCGATGCCCTTCAAATCAGAAACAAACAAACACACAAAAACAGATATCAGCAAGGCTAAGAAAACATAAAGTGCTTCATTTGGAAAGTAATTGCCCCAGCAAGTCCAAATTCTTTATGAAGGCTGGTTTACCACTTGTTGGATTTGCAGGGCCATGTGGAAAGGCCACCAGATTCCGAGGTCAGAAAGGAGGGGTAGAACCCACATGCCCGTCCCAGGGTTTCAGACAAGCCATGACTTTGCTTTGTTCTTAAGGTTTTGTGAGTTAGAGAATAAAGAATGTTTTATCAAGAAAAGACTATATTGAATAGTTGATACAATACAAACTAAATGAACAGAAGGTCAGGGATTTCTCCTTTCCCCCCCTTGACCTCTTTATTTTGGAGAATACCTTCAGAAGGCTAAGGAAACACTTCATTCAGAGGTAACAGAAAAAATATCTGGACTTTTGCTCATATTATTAACGGCATTCTTTTAAAAATTCTATTTTGCCTAAGTTTTATATTGCACAGTTTGATACTCAGTAGTAAATATATTCATTTATTTTTTCATTCATTGGCTTAACAACTGTTTCAAATGCTTTCTGTGTGCAGCTTTCAGCCATGGGTTTGGGAGATTGTGAACAAAAGCATAAAAATGTGCATCTCATAGAATCAGAAAATAAAACAAATTGAAGATCCTAAATAAACACCAGTGGTGATAAAAAGAACATAAAGTAAATCAAAACAAAACCTAAATCAATTGATCAATCAAATAGAACAGGATGGAGGCCTTGACTCAAATGGTGGCTTACTTTAGGATAGAAGATGGCATGAGCTTCTATGAAGATAGGAGCTTTGGAATCAGGCTCTGATGACTGATGGTAGAGAATCAGGCAAACATCCAGGTAGGTGGACAGTGCACAGACCCGAAATAGTACCTGCCTTGACATATCTGAGAAGTAGTGTAAGAGCTCTCCAGTGGTGTGGATTAAATAGGGGGTCAGATTGGATACGTTGGCAGAAGACAGATGAAAAGGTTCAGAGCAGCAGAAGAAGTCAGATCACCCAAAGCTCTGTAGCTCACTAAAACAATCTTGAATTGTATTCTGAGTGGAATGGATTGGCCATCCTAGGGATTTACCGCATGATTTGATCTTACATTTCTGAAATATTATTCTAGCCTTCTGAAGTGAAAATAGAAATATAAGGGAAAAGACAAAGGACACCCGAGGAACCATGGATGCTGTTTCAGAATGTAGGCAAGAAACTTTTGGTGGCTGTGCCAACGATATTAAATAAATAACACGAACACATCTTAGAGGTGTGTGTAGTTTTGAGTAAGTTCCACAATCAAAAAGCCTTGGGATTCCACTCTGAAAAGAAATTCTCTAGAATGAAGGCAATTACAGCACATACTAGAATGTTTCCTAATATTTTTTATAGAATAGAAAGCTTTTTGGGGAGATGTCAATTCATGGCGAATAGGAATTTTAGAAAGAAGCATGTCTTCTTTTAAAAGAAATATGGCAGCAACATAAAAATGATATGCAGAATAAAATGCAAACACTGGGTAGGCACAAGTTCCACATATTTTCTTCTCAGTAGTTGAGGATTTATCATCTTAAACCGTATAAAATTTATTGGGACAGTGTCTGTGTTCACCAAAGGCTTGTAGCAGTCATGCTTAAAAAAGGAGATCTCTGGTTCCACGTAGTAAAATGAAACAAATAGAATGTAATTTAAGTGTGGCTTTTTGTTTGTTTTTTAGTGAAATGGGAAATGTAATTAACAATTACTGTGACTTGAAGGATCCATTGGTAACATTGAGGAGTGTGACCAATTTAAATCCTGGCTTTGACTCCAATTCCTATCTAAATGTTTTGCATGCACTTCTAAGTGTTGTAAACACATGGCGCACAAATGACAGAGGAGAGAGATGGGATGCAAACCTCAATCAGTAAGCTTTCCTTTATTCATCAGAGCGAAGTCATCAATCAGGCAATGGAGAGCTCATTTTCTGGGTATGGAAAATGGTCCCTGGGTTACAGAAGGGATCTGGGTTTTATAGTTTACAATGAGGTGAATTGGTCATGGAGACTGCAGGCGTGCTGTTCGGCGGCCACAGTCAGGGACCTAGTATTTCAGGTTAAAATTTTAACTCAGAAGGTGGTTATAAAAAGTTTGAAACTTGTTGTCACTCGGGAAAAGCTCAGAACTCGGTGTTCACGGTTTATCTTCCTTTCCTCTTGGACCTGTTGTTACCTAGAGCTTCATCTATTTGCCTTTTCTCCTTCGGACTCATCTGCAATAGGGAAAGGGTAAAAGCCCTGGGCCCAGCAATGATACAGTATTTACCTCCTCCCTTTGTGGTTAGAAGGGGTGAATGTTTTGCTTTTGGTGGAGATGCTGGGAGAACCAGAAGGATGAAAGTTTGTTTTTTCCCTCAGGGCCTGTTGTTACTGGAAAAACATGTACTGAGAAGGTTTAATGTCTTGACTGAATTTCCCCCCCCTCCTTCCCCTTAGAGTTCACAACATTCCTGTGTTTTTCCCCAGGCACTGACTTGTAGGAATATTATTTTCTCGATAACCCTTCCAAGTGTTAATTAGTTTGGTGGAAAGTTATTTTAAGTTCATGAAACTCATCTTTTTAAATCTACCATAAAATCATGTTGTTATTATGTAAACTGTTTGGAATGAATTTGTTCATATATGAAAAATATGCAACATATGAGGCACACAGAAATACTCGCCCTAAGAAGTGGTTTATTTTATTATCATTATTATCTTACTATCCTTGTTAATAATTGCTCAGCAATTAACCTACAATTCCCATAAGTCAAAACAATGAAGTTGGCATCAGTTTGCCTTAATAACTAAGATAGAATGGTATCTAGGTTATTTCTACTTTTCTTCTGCAAAAGTGTTTCAACAATTATAGGAAAGTGCTGAAAGTCCCTGCATTCCTCTGAGCAAGAAATCACAAAACTTGAATCTCTGTTTTCTAGTTCCTCTCAGATAAGGATAATGTAAAAATCATTTGAATGTAAAGACTCCATGAGGTTACCCCATTATGTATGATGGGATAGAGCGGCTTACAAGGAAGGTAAAGAGTCTCAGGCTATAACTTTCCTTGAAACAGATTTTTATTTTCATTGTTTACAGAACATTTGCTCCTCTGTCTGTCATGTCATGAGCCTGAACTATATCCCTTCAGTTCATCGTGCAAAAGGCCTAACCCAGGTGACTACAATATGGAAATTATGTCCTGTAAGGAGTAAAGTTTAAATAAGTTGTATTGGTGGGACCCCAGTCAAATTGGACTGATATAAGAAGAGGAAGAGAACACGAGAAGTGTTCATTGTTAAATAAATATGCAGGAGGACGGGACACTCGAACTGTCGTATAGGAAAAGGAAAGGGTTTAATTTAAATTACCAAAGAAACACGTGGAGGGATGGGGACAAACCGCGGGGAAACGAACGGGAGCCTGAGCCTGCGGAACGGATAGCAGGAACAGAGAGCGCAGGAACAGAGAGTAGGAACAGAGAGCCAGGAACAGAGAGCAGGAACAAGAGGCAGGAACAGATAGCGAGCTCAGTCCGTCCTGGTTTAAATAGAGTAAGGGGCCATAAAACCCGCCTTGAGTGAGTCCTTGTCCTATAGGCCCAGCATAGGTCGGGGGGGGGGGGGGGTAGTGACAGGGGGACTTGCTGGTCAGGTTTTTTGGTCACGCTGAGGATCCTGGGCGCTTAGTTTTTCACAAAGCACCTGGGGAGGTGTGGCCTTCTCCTCTGCCCTGGGAGGTGAAGCCTTCCTGCCTGGATCCAACATTCAAGCCCATATTGTTTTCTTAGGAAGCGAAAGGGCGTTGTTGTTTCGATCAGGCTGCTTCAGAGCGAAATGGGGCGACGTGGGGTAGTTTTGGGGGGAGGGAGGAATGCGGGCAGGCAAGGTCAGGCCTGAGGGTTAAAAAAAATTCCCAGGAGGCAGGCCACCATAGAAGATGGATCTCTGCGGGAGTGAATTGATGAAGGTTCCTTGAAGCCATAAATCAGTTGAGGGTGTCAAACCAGGCTCTGCAGAGGTCCACCGGGGAATCAACCAACGATCCTCTTGGAGAGCATGGTAGGAATTGAGGCGTCTCGAGTTTACAAGGTGGCATCTTAACACTATTATGGAAACAACAAAGAAAAGAAGGTGAGAGGGAGGAATTGTCCGTCCGGCTGCTTATTTTCCACACGGGCAAGACTTACAGTAAAAAACAATCGAGGGAGTCAGATGTAAGCTGAATCTCTCTAGAGATTGGCAACTCGTCCCGAGTGCGAAGGGAAGTAATCTTTTAGTTTGGAAGGTCATCTGGTGGTTGTTAGCCAGTTGATAATCCCTGAGGAGAAGCTGGATAAACGGTTGGTTAGAAATTTGAGAAATATGATTTTGAAGGCATCGTATGAAAGGCAAGGGAACTATCATCAGGACAAGACATATAGTTATAATGGGCCCTAGGAGAGGGAGCACCCAGGGGCCACCCCTTCCCATAGTTTCCCATGAGGATCTCTCTGCTGCCACCCCGGGATCTTCTTTGTCCCCTAAACCTTGCACTACTCTTTTAAGCGTTGTAACGTTGTGGTCAACCTTTGCCTGACTGTTTGACATAATAGCAGCATGTCCCTCACCCAAGAAAAATACAGGTATCACCGTTTTCTGGCTGTGGATGGAAGTCCAGGCCGCCTGTTTTGAGCACAACCTCCGCTAGTGATGAGAGTTGTTTGCTGGGGGGCCTGGATGGAGTAGCGGAGGTTTCAGCTGTGGTGGCGAGCTTATCTGTGCGGTCAAGAGAGCTCCTGTTCAAAGGATTGGGCCATTACAAGTGAATGAGCCAGTCCTACCAATTGAGAGGCCCTGTGAGGCAAACGCGTGACTAGCTAACAACCACTAAGGCTGCCCGAGTGGCCGCTCGCTTAGAGCGACCCCCTTGAACTGAAGGGAGGAAAGAAGGTCCTCAACTTCAGCCTCAGTATATAGAGTCAAGCCTGGAACTAAGACAACAGGTTAGCAGGGACCTGGAGTTTTAGCATCAATGCATCGGAACATCATGGGTGGGAGCAACCACAGAATAGAGAGGGGGAGGGAGAGTCAAATTACCCGTTATATGGGATGCCAGGAGCTTCTGGGCAAGAGTCTTTGGCGGCGGCCCGAACAAGAAGTAACACGTTAAGGAAGGAGGGGGGATAGTCGGAAGTGGGAGCGAGAGAGATGATCGACTTGTGGCATGAGGAGGATTGGGGTGACATTGGCTAAACTGGGACGCGGGACAAATAAAGACTTGCGAAGCGGCGCCCAGAGGAAACAGTTGAAGCATAAAGATGGAATAGCTGCTAATAAGGAAAGAATAAGAGAGAATGGAGTCCCAGGAAAGGAGAGAGACCCTCGTTCAAGTTTTCGAAGATGGGTTCGAGTCTGTTGTCTGGTGGCACTAGGGGGGGGGAAGTTTCTTCTCAAAAGCCCTGGCAAGCAGAAGAAGTCTTTATAGTTTTTATTCTTATAATGATTTTCTCCCCTCGACCCATGGCTCCAGTTGCGATTAGCAAACCCTACTGCTAGCCAACACGACTCTGCCAGGAAACAGGGTCAGTAAATCTTGAAGTTACATTTATTATCTGTACTTTCCAGATTGGAGTTGGGATGGCATGATTCCCCAAGAGTTTTGTTGTTCCCCATAACCAAGAGATGGGACCATGATATTTTAACAGCTGCCAGGATGACATACCAACCCATCCATTAGGGTCGTTATCTGCACCAATATGTTCTGTCTGTCCCTCTTTAAAACAAAGGAATACTTTGTTAATTTTTGACATGTCAGGAAAACATTGGTGAGTACATGTGGAAACCTGCATCAAAAGTAAGCCGAATGGAGGACAATTCTCAAAGGGGCAGGATGATTGATTGAAGAAGGCGTGTTTTTTGCCCATCATATCTAGTTGCCAAACCTCGAAAAAGTACGGCTGGAGGAGCAGGCAATAGGACAACAGAACCTGCAGGGACAAATGGAAAGGAGAGCCCAGAGATAGAATGAAAATACGGAAAGGGTCATTTTATAGATCAGTATTAGGAACACGAGAGAAGCGGATCTTCAGGACGTGTGGGGAGGGGGGAGGCAGTTAATACTGAGGTAGTTGGTTTTGTCGTCCATTTTTGTAGATCCTCAGTTGGTTGAGGCAGCTGGTTTTAGTCTGGAAATATGAATGCCTAGAAGTCCAAATTCCCTGAAGTTTCATGAAGCCTTAGCAGCCGTGGTGTGCAACAGCACAACCTGGAAAGGGCCTGTCCACTTCAGGGCAAGGGAGGTTGCTCCTGTGACCTGGGGAGGGGAGAATATACCCAAGACCGGGTGTCCAATGGAAATAAGTAGTGAGTCTATTTGGGTCAGGCAGAATGAAATCTTGCACATCCATAACAGATTCTAATGAAGGACAAGATGGCAGAGAAAGATCTTTGGGTAGGGTCCCTGAGTTGGGGAAAATCTCCGGGTGGAAGGCTGGTCGCCCAACATAACCACAGAAAGGGGATAGTAAGGAGGGCTTTTTTGGGAGACTCTGAGCCGAAAAAGGAGCAAGAGAGAGGTAACTTGACCCAGTCCTAAGTGGAGTTCTAGGGAGAGTTTAGTCAGGACATCCTTAAGAAGTCCTATTCGTCCCTCTCTACCTTCCCTGAGGACTTGGGGTGATATGGGGATATGAAAAGTCAAGGGATATTAAGGGAGTAGAAAACACTTTGGGTAACCTGGGAAACAAATTCAGAGCCCGTTGTCAACTGATGGATGTGGGCAATCCGAAACGGGAAGGATTTCTGAGACTAGAATGGAGGCTAACTGTGGAGGCCCTTTTATTGGAAGAAGGGAAAGGCCTCCACCCATCCAGAAAGGTGTCTACCAAAACCAGTAGATATTTGTTGTCTCCGGGCAACTGCAAGTTGGGTGAAGTCCATATCTGCCAACAGCTCCTGGAAGCCTGGCCTCGAGCTGGTGAGAGGGAAAAGTTCCTGGTTTAAGGGGGGTATATTTGTTAGGGCGCTGACATGAATGCAGTGCACGCTGAGGTGAGCTGATGGAGAAACTGTGTGTCTTTCCCGGAGTCAGGTGAGGAAGGAGGTAGCGAAAGTCTTGAGGGCCTGAGGGTTAGGATGAAAAAGGGAATGGAGATAGGAGAGGATTGATTGTGTGGAAGGTGATGTGGGGGTCTGGGTAGTAGGTAGGACCTCGAGCCAGAAGAGAAGGAAAGAAGTGCTGCCTCCCTTGCTGCCCTGTCGGCCTTCGTGTTTCCACTGAACTATGGGAGAGTCTCCACATTGATGTGAAGGACCAATGGGAAATCCTATTAAGCTGGGCAGGAGAGAGACCTTGTAAAAAGTTTTTATATAATTTAAGAATTAATTAACTGCAGAACCTTTTGTAGGTCAGGAGCCCTATCGTCTCTTTCCAATACTGCTAGAATGGGAAAGCAAAATATGGTAACAAATTTTGAGTCTGTGTAAAGGGTGAGGTTTTGATCAGCAGCTAATTCGATAGGCACGAATGACAGCTATTAATTCAGCCCGTTGGTTTTTGGTGTTAGGGGGGTAGGGGTGCTGCCACAATAACCTCTGATAGGGAAACCGATAGTGTATCCAGCAAAACTTTGCCCATCCTAAAGAAAGAGCGCCATCTGTGAACCAAATTAAGGAAGGATCAGGAAGTGGTACCCCTCTTTAATATGGGAGGATGGGATAAAGCCTCGAGTGTCCTCTATAACAATCAAGTTCTGCTGGGGGCTCTGAGGAGACTGGAGAAGGGAAGCGGTGAAAAAGGAGCAGGGTTGGAAGAGTGATTGAGGAGTCATGCAAAAAGGAAACAAGAGAGAAAGAACGCGACAGGTGGGAGAGTTTTTGAAGGCTCTTATAGGTTAGTAAGTCTTTTAAATGAGAGGAAGGCAACAGTAAACCTGGGCACCAAAGGTCAACTTTTTTGATTCCTCAGAAGTAGGTAGGGCATCAGCCAGAGCCCTATGACAAGCGGCCCATCCCACGAAATGGTGGGGTCCAAGTTGTTAGGAGGAGGTAGGCAACTGGAGCAAAGTGGTGCCCTTCTTATTGGCCTAGAACACCGAGAGCCAAACGCCTTCGTTTCAGGGGACATAAAGGGTAAATGGCTGAGGAGGTCTGGAAAGATAAAGGGCAGGGCCTGTGACAGTGCCTGCTGCAAATGTATTAAACGTCGGCTGAATGTTTCAGGAAAGAATTTTCCCTCATCTCCTTAGCTGCCTCATATAGGGCTTTGCAATAAAGAGAAGAAATTAGGAATCCAGGCACGGAAATATCCTGCTAGCCCTAGAAAGAGAGAAAACTCTTCTTTTGTCTTGGACATGGGGAACATCCTTGATGAGGGCTTTTCCGTCTACAGTACTGGCCTTTGAATTGATGGGAAATCTGAACTCCTAGGATATACTACCTTGGACTGGGCAAGCTGGCACCTTAGATGAGGAAACACGATACCCACGAGAAGCAAGAAATTTAAAAGGTGAAAGAGTCCTCACAAGCTGTGAAGAGGAAAGGCTGCAGAGGAGGAGGCTCGTCTACATATTGCAGAGAGTGGAATTAGGGAATTAAGATCTTTGAGGTCTGCAGCAATGTCTGACCAACAAGCTATGGGGGCTGTCTATCGAAAACCCCTGAGGGAGGACCGTCCAGGTCAACTGTTGGGAGCACCGGGTATCTGGATCTGTCCAAGAGTAAAGGCAAAGAGGTCTTGAGATTCTGGGGCTAAGGGTACAGTGAAGAAGGCATCCTTCAGGTCAATTACTGAGAAATGGGTGGATAAGAAGGAATTAGGAAAGAATAGAAAGGATTTGGGACCAGACGGGTGGTATGGCCTGACAGCCTTGTTGATGAGACGAAGAATCTAGACTTAGCCGATAGGACCCGTTGGACTTCTGAACTGCCAATATGGTGTTATAAAGGAGAATGGGTGGGTCTGAGAAAGCGTTTCCGCAAAAGATCTGAGATGATGGGTTGAAGACCTCTGAAGGGCTGCCGCGGCTGAAAGTGATATTGGGCTTTATTGGGGAAACTTTGGAATCTTTAAGGTAAATTTGTACAGGTCACACTGCGCCAGGGAGGGAGTCTGAGTATCCCAGACTTTTGGGGTCCCCTAAATACGGCGGGGACAGGGTAATGAAAGGGTTTCTGTTTGATAGAAGGTTGGGGGGGTGTCCTGCCTGTAGGGGGGCTGAGGGGATCTTCTACCTCACTAGGGGGCGATAGGTTTCCCTCATCAGCATCAGTAAGGGGTGATGGGGTCAGTGACCTTTTGAAAACGTAAAAGAAAAATGGGGGAAAGAGGAAGGAGCAAGACAAACCCAGGAAGCATAACTGGGTAGGCAGATTGGAGAACCAATTGAGGCTGTAATTTGGGCCAATATGTCTCTGCCCATAGGGGGCACAGAACACTGAGGCATTACCAGAAACCTGGTGGTGAAGGGATGGTGTGAAGACAGCAAGACAGCATAGGAGTCTGCGGGGCGCATAACATTTCCCTCTACCCCCGACAATAGGGGATGGTGCCTATGGTGGGTAGGGGCCCCAAAACTCCCTCAAGCTGTGGAGGTGGCTCCCTGTATACTAGCAGGAAATTCCATGGGCGCGTCATTAACAAGGAAAACTAACCCTGGGCTCCTTCAATGCGATGTCAACCAAACAGATCGGCGAGAGGAGCCCCTGGGCCCCTTCAGACTTCCGTGGCCAGTGCGAGCAGGCTGGGGTTTGTGACCGGCCTCCCAGCCCCCTGCGGGAAGCTGGGCAGTCAATGCCCCAATGGCTCATCGTGGAACACTTTAGGGCACGGTCGCTTAGGGGGGCTTGGATTAGGGCATTCTCTAGCCCAGTGTCCATCTTTCCGCACCTAAAAGCAAGGCCCTGGGGTTCCTCCTGTGTGGACTTATATGCCCCTTTTTCTTGAGGCCTGAGCGTCAGGGCCCCTAAGGCCTGAGCTAACATATGGAACCTTGATCGCTCAGGAACCTTCTCAATGCTTTAGAAACCTGGCGAAATTCAGCGTCTCTTCATGGTTATGATCGACTTAAAAGCCTGGCCAAAATCTCAGTCTGGGGGGTCACAGGGCCCAATTTCTAATTTCCTTAACATTACTTAAATGTCGGGGTAGCTCTGAGACAGAAATATGTCATAAGGGGACTTGACGGCCCCCCGCCTGGACTCAGGATCAAAGTTTGTGGTATTTTTGAGGGCCTTCGTGAGCCGATCTAAAAAATCAGAGGGGTCTCTCCTCTCTTTTGAGATAAATGTCCTGGTAGCTTATCAAAATTAACAAGGTTTCTGAGCTGCTCGTTTCAGACCATCTACTAGACACGTCAAAAACTGGTTCCGTAAGACCACTTCCCCTGGGGCATTGTAATCCCAGTGTGGGTCTCTGTCTGGGACCATGCCTCAGGACCGATGGGAAAATTTGGTTTCATTCTTTGAGTCTCATCTGCCATATGCTCTGGCTTGGCTCCCAGAAAAAAAAAACTCACCTACGCTCTGTCAGGAAGTAAAGTATTTGAACAAAATTAGTTGCGTCAATGTAAATGTAAGGCTGTATGCTTGGGTGACCCATTGGAATTCTTTATGTACGTCATAGGGTCCTGTTTAAAGGAACCCAGCGGCACTCAATTTGGGAAAGATCAACATGGAGAAGGGATATGAACCCTATACAACCCCTCTGTCCCGTACCTAACCCTTAACGGCGCGATTAACCTGAGCGCCCTGCTTTTTCAAGCGAGTCATAGGAGGACTGAAACGCAGGGGGCAGCGGAGTGTTAGGCGGTCTGGGCGGGGATGGTGTTGGAACGGCAGGCGGCCGGGAGTAGTTATCGGTGGAAGACACAGGTGGATAAACGTGGGCTACACAATGCTCTCCTGAGTGCCGCTCACCCGGAGCCGTTAGGGGAAAGAACTGGGGAGTGGGGCCAGAGCCGAGGCAGCGCGTCCTGGTCAGAGACGAGTCTCAGAATCCCGAGGTAGCACGGACTCGGGGATCTGGGACTGAGGCAAGCACGCTCGGCAACCGGCTGCAAGGCTGGAGAGGGCGGGGGGAGCCGTGCTAGAGATGACTCGGAACCGAGCGGACGGGAGCTGAGCGGTAGCGGGGATAATATCGGCGGAAGTAGCGCGGAGCTGGGAACCGGAAATTGAGAGGGCGGGGTAGGGGCGGGAGTGGCCCCGAGCTGTGGAACAGGACATTGAGTGGGCGGGGGAGCAGCGTGAGCACCGGAAATGACGTGGACAGAGAAGGCGGGTCTACAGCTGAGGGTTCTGACGGAGCAGACGGCGGGGGCACGGGCGAAGGATGAAGACGAAAAGGAGGGGGAGGAGTCTAAGTCTCGGAAGCGCCGCCAATTATCAAATCTAAAGCCGACAGGAGAGGGAAACGTCTGGGGAAGCCTCCCAGGCTGCCGTACAGGGAGTGGAGCCCTAATCCTGGAATTGAAAATCGGAGGTCCAATGGAAGATGAGGGGGAACTCTGCAAGCCTATAGGGCGAGAAATTACCGTCTCGGATTGCACCTGGTACAACAAAGAAAGGATTCGAGACGTAGAAGGAGAAGGCGTCGACATACGCGCAAATTCTGACCATCTCTTTAGTTTGTTGAACAAAAGCTGGAGAGGTTCCTGTAAAAGCCCGGGAATCCAGGGATCCTGACTCTGGCCACTTCTTGGATAGCGTGTAAGAAGGCAAATTTTGTAAACATAGCTTTATAATTTTGTTTTTGTTGAAAATTTATATAAAATAATAAAATAAAAATTTTTGAGGTTTTAAGCCTAAATGGTGCTCGATTCTTATCGCAGAACAGTTGAGAGGCGTGTCGGCTGGAGCTGATAGGGAAGGTTTCCCATAATTCCCGTTAAACGGGAGAGCTGATACAATATTGTGTGAAGGCGTCCCTCCCAGAATGTGTATCAGAGTGAGATTCAAGTTTCGCCTCGCGACCAGAGTCCGTCACCAAGGTGAAACGGCCTGGGAACCATTCTGACCACCTTCCGTCCCGGACAACAGGTTTAGAAGATGCTGGGGGCTATGAGCTTTTACTCCATGTAGGTTTTTTGGATTTTTTTCCGTTCCGAACGGAAAAACAGAAGCTCAAGAGCCGGAGTGCGGAGGGGAACTATCTACCCACTCACAGCTGAGAGCCGTAGTCTTACAGCTGGAAATTTTTAAAGCGGGCAGATAAATTGTGGGCGGGCAGACAAAGGTGGGGGAGAAGGGGAGTTTCCCGGGTCCACCGTCGCCCTGAAGGCTTGGGTAGGGGTTTTCGCCCCCCCTGTCTAGGCGCGGGCGATATTGCCGGACACTCGACGGGGTCCCCCCCCCCCCCAATTGTCGCTCGTGCTGTGGACAAACAGGTTTAGGAACTCGGGGTGGACGGGGAGCTTACTGAAGTCAGCGATGTAGTGGAGAAGGTGGACAGACAAACGTAGACGTGTTGGACGCTCGTCTCCTTTCCCGGCCAACGCATCAAGGCTAGCAGCACCCTACCAAATGTTAGAGAAATTTGCAGTGAGGGACGGACGCTCAAACTGTCGATAAAGGAAAAGGAAAGTGAGTTTATAGCATTACCAAGAAACACATGAGGGGATGGGGACAAACCAACGGAACGAACGAGAGCGGGAGCACGCAGGAACGGAGAGCAGGAACAGAGAGCGCAGGAACAGAGAGCTAGGACTCAGAGACTGCAGGAACAGAGAGCAGGAACAGAGGAAGCAGGAACAGAAGAGGCAGAACAGAGAGCGAGCTCAGTCCGGTTCCAGGTTTAAATAGAGTAGGCCATAAAACCCCCTTGGAGTGAGTCCTTGTCCGGTAAGGCCAGCGAGGTCGGGGGTGGGGGTAGTGGACAGGGGAACTTGCTGGTCCAGGTTTTTTGGTCACAGCAGAGGAACCTGGAGCTAGTTTTTTCACAAAGCTCCTGGGAGTGTGCCTTCTGCCTGGGAGTGCAGCCTTCTGTCCTGGCATCCAAACATTCATGAACAGAGAACAGCTGTGGGAGGGCAAAATGGAGAAGCAGCTGTCCAGAACACAAAAAGTCCAGCCTCACAGAAGTCAGCCCTGCGGCTAACCTTGTGTTGAGTTTCCAAGTCTTCAATCTGTGAGACAATACAGTTATATTGTTTAAGAGCCACTCACTCTGGGATGGTTTTGGTTATGGCAAACTCTAAATGACTTAGATTTTTGGTATTGAGGAGGGTAGTTCTAGAGGAATAGAATCGTAAATTTCTGGGTTGAATTCTGAGGTTTCTGGAATTGCTCTCAAATCTGACTATACTTAAAGACAATAATAACTCATAGTAAGAAGAGCACTGATATCTCAGGGTCATGATATGTCAGAGAGCCCTGATTTAAGAGTTGGCTGATGACCGCATTTGTTTACAGGGAAACCGCCTCAGACTTTACAGCCTTCCGAGATCTCGCTCGCGGGATTGGCCTGAAATTCTCATGGGTCTTAGCGCGAGATCTATTGCGACTTAGGCCGGAAGGAAAAAAGCCAGCCGGCGCCATTCTCCTGCCAGAGCGGGTGGGGAGAGTGGGACCTTGCCGGGAGAGAGCTACGGAGTGTTCGCTTTGTAAACGCTGTTGTGTGTGTTGTGAGTGTGTGGTATGACTGTAAGACAGGTTGAGTTGCTAGAGCAGAGAGAGAGAATTAAATAATCTTTTCTTTCCTATCCTGTCTCCGAGTCTTCTCCTGCAGCTGTGCCGTTCTTAACGGCAGATTGCCCGCAGGCAGTTACAGATATGGGAAATACATAGGGAAAATATTCCAAATGGATCTACTAATAAAGTTACTTATAAAGAAATAAGAATCTGAGTAATCATGTACATTGATCTTCAAAGATTGTTAAACCAGTAAGTATTAGCAAATTGATAGTTGTTACCATTATTGCTAAAGCGAAGCAAGGAAAGGAAGAGCTCAAGAATACATATTTCCAGATCAACTTATATATGACTAAAAGCCTCTATATCTTCCCCTGTGTTGAGATCTTATTTACTTATAGCCAAAGGTCTGCCATTGCAGACAATCAAACCCAAACTCTCAACTGTTGACTGTCCTACTAAACAAGGCAAGCGAATTGTAACCTCCCCTCGGCATCTATAAAAGTGAGGGTGTTAATGGGAAGAGACGGAAGTCCTGAAAGTTTAGAATAGGGACATAAGAAGAATTGATGAATGCTGGGAAGATTGAGCCCCTAAATTGCTCCACTTTGCCAGGAGTTTGCATTCTTTCCACACCCGTAGAATCAGCTTGTTTACTTACATAGGAGGAATTAACTCTGCATTGCCTGAAAAAATTGAACCAAGCCTTCTCCCAAGGCAGTTGCCTGCAATGAAATTTCTATGATGCCTGAATTTCCTCAGACCTTCTCCTATTTTGTTTCTAGACCTATGACTAGACTTAAGTACCATAGACCCTTAAAGGTGAGGAACTGGTGTGACCCAGGGAGAGCTATGTTATATACTCCAAAAGAATGACTTAGAATGTTCTAATTTATACACAGAGAAATCCAATCCAGAAAATTAGTTTTTGGAGACTAGATAGTAAGGTATAGGATCATAGCAAATGAATCTAGAGTTGAAATCAAGATACATGTATAGATAACACAACCACTAAATGGGACAATTTGCATTCAATTACAACCTACAGAGGTTAGAAAGGCCTGTCTGCTTTGTTGGCTGATTCATGGACAAAAGGGTCATCAAGAGTAATGAGCTTAGAAAAGCAGACCCTACTTGGTTTACTGTAGAGGAAGGGACATAGAGGCCCAGGAAGACGGAATGTTAGACTGGATTGTCACTAAAGTTCTATGCAACCATCTCGAGAGGTCCAGAAGAATAGCTTTCACAACTGTGGGAAATAATAATTAGTGAGTGTAGCTCCATCATCTTCAAAGTCATTGCTTTTCTCTATGGGCCAGACCTTACATTAAGAATTGAAGCCATTTAGTTGGAAAACCAAAATGCCATGGGAGTTGTAGAAATACCGAGGTGCTGGCAACAAATAAAACACTTCTCATACGTGGGTGGGGCAAGCAAACTTTTAACATCTGGCAGAAGGGCATCCACTGCACCAGGCTAGCAAGTGCGCCTGGGTGGGCAGTCCACAGGTTTATATCTCTGAGCTCATGCTGGCGCTTCCCTGCACTCTGATTGGAGGAGTTCCATGTTTTACAATCTATGCGATTGGGCTAATTTTGAATTAGGTGGGCAAAAGCAAGGCTAACAATGGATCCAATAAGTCTGAATAGTGTATTCTGAAAACAAATCATCAGACTTATTTTTCCTCAGAGTGACTGCATCCCAAAACACCAGGGGCCTTCTGGTGGCTTACTAGCATCCAAAGCAATATCAGTGTGGCTACCGTATTGGAACAATAGAACCAAAGAAGCCAAATCAGAACATCCATCTCCTGACAGGACTATTGAGCAAAGATTAGGCACAACAAGCAGTAAATTGAGTATCTCAGTTAATACTAACAAACAACCCTAAGAGGCAGGGAAATGATCTCTTACATCACAGAAGAGGATTTGAGACAGAGATGTAAAACAAGTGACAAAAGCATATAACATTGTATAAGGACAAGGTCAGAATCTTACGCCAGATAATAAAGATCTGAGCCCAAATTCTAGTGATTATACCTCATTGCTTCTTCAGCAATTCATTACAAGGACAGAGAGGGCATATTTTTAGATGCCTATAGTTTAAGTGGGGAGTTAGCTTTCTATCTTCTTCTTGCTGCTTTTTCTGAACTGAGCTAAATTAATTAAACCCAACTCATCATCACTTCTGCCTCTATCGATATACAAAGGAGCACCAACTGCCATCCATCCCTTATACCCCTGTCCCGTTAGCACCGCAGAAGAGCTTTGTATGCTCACCACAAATGCAAAAAGTCATTTGGTTCCTTAACCACAAGAGAATGGCCTTCCCATTTTTAAAAAATTTTCATTGGGAAATATACCCTGAGCCTGAATGGTATGAACCAGGTGATTCTAAATCTAGGGAGGCAGGAAAGTATTGAAAGAGGATGGACGTCACTTGCTCCAGAAATGTGAAGGAACAGGGTTTTGTGAGAATGTCTTGTCTGCAAGAGCCAGCATAAAGAGACTCTCTGCTTGGAAGTCTGAAAACTCCAATTTGCTTCAGGAGGCTGTAATTCACAAGGTTCAATAATAACAACGGCCAGAAGGCTGAAGCCAAAAATAAGAGGATCAAAAGTAAAGTTCTCTAAGGAAAATTAATTCAAAAGTTCAAGGATGTGGTTGGTCCAGGGGCAGGTTGGGGCGAAATATATTTTCTCCTGTTTTTTGGATAGCCTGTAATTCCTTTAGTACATCAGGAGAAAGTGATCAGCAAGAATATTTGTATTTTTGCAAACAACCTTACTGATGGTACTGATTACAATTATACAGGCCTAATTAAGACTAATTTTGTTATCTCTAGTTAAACCAATTCCAAATCAATGGTCCGCTGCGGATTCTCCCATGAGAGCAGGGAAGGCGAAGGGAGGCTGGCATCCCAAAGCTAGGTCATGTATGCCGTGTGCCAAGCCTGCTCCTCTACGTAAAACCATGGCACAAATAATAAATAACCTTAGGAACAGCTCTGTGAATGGCTCCTGATTACAGCAGGAAGGCATTGTTGAGGAAAGGGAAATGAGGTCTGATTGGGAAATAGATTAGTGTTCCTCTAACCAGATGCACTGTAGGGAATTTGCTTATTCCGCATTGAACTTTGTTCACCTCAGCAAATTAGACAATTCTATTGATGAGCTCACCTGTCCTCTTCCCATCCTCTCCCCACAGGTGTTTTTCAAATATTAATGTTAGACACCACCTGGAGGGCATTGTTTAAATACAGATTCCTTGGCCAGAGGCTCAGGATTTGACTAGATAAGTTGTGGATAAAGGCCCAGGAATCAATCTTTATCCAATACTTCATCTATTTGGATGTGCTTCCATTTGTGGACCACGCTTTCAGAAACACCACCCAGGGTAAATGCATTAGGTGAATGTATTGTACTAGTTACATGTACAATTCATATTATTAGTATTTGTATTCATGAAATTTAGTGAGTGGACTTGCTCAGTATTCAAAATAAATAATGTCCCCAGGAGGGGAACAGGATTGATTTCTGTCAATCACAAAAGATAACCTATAATAGCAAGATACTTTTGCTTCTCCGTTTAAGTTTTTGATTGTTAAGTGATATTGCAAGATGGAACACTGACCATGCCTTCTAGGATTACCTATTAACACCAAATTCTGAATATTAATTGTTAACACTCAAACTTATTACGAGACATGTACTAGAATACAGATATTTTTTTTGCTCATAGCTTAATTAGCATAAAAGGTGAAAGATCTTATATTTACCTATGCACTTCTTTGGAGTTTTTTAAGCCATTAATCATCCATTCAGAAATGCTTTTAATTAAAATAACTTTTCATTCTGAGCAGAATTGTATGAAGTAAACACAAAGCAAATTGAGAGTAAAAACTGAAAAAACAAAGTGTGGTCACGGTCAAGTAGTACCATCAGATCTGATGTTATTTTGGTGAACCACGCATGAAAATAACAGCAAGATGAGTGTGAATATAGAACAGGATAAAAAGCACAACACTCCATCATCTCTTCCTCTAGAACATCTGGCAGGTCCTGTTTATTTTGTTGGAAAATTTATGGAAAAAAATATTTTTTCCAAAACCATACTTAAACATGGTATGATTTCTTTTGAAAATCCAAATTCAATGGTCCTTAATATGATGACAGCAACCTTTCCTGTTTCTTTTTCTTTTCTTCTTTTCTTTATCCCTAGTCATGGAAAGGGCTCAATAAATACAAAAATATAATTAAGAACAGCAGTCGATGTGCTTTGTAAAACCCTGGGTAGAGATCAAGAATTAGGGCACAAGGCACCAAAAAAGCAGATATGAGAAAACTGATAAAATGAAAAGGCCATTCAACTTAAAAATCTACAGAAGAGCTGAGTACTAGGAGGCCCACCTATACTCCCAGTAGCTCCAGAGGCTGAGGCAGGAGATCACAATTGAGGCCAGACTAAGAAACAAAGGAGACCAGATCTAAACATAAAAATAATAAAACAGCTGGGGATAGAGCTCAGTGTAGAGGATCGCTGGGTTCAATTTTAAGTACTGCAAAAGAAACAAAACAAAATACCCAAAATTGTACAAAAGGTGTTTTGACTCCTCCCCAGGACCTCATTTACACTCAGCCATGGAGAGAAAACTCCTTTACTGGCATCAACCATGTGGGTATTTACCACAGAACAATTAGCCAACAAGCTTTAGTTCTAAGAACAGCCAACTACAAGAAGATTGCAGGTGAGATCTGGAGAGAAAAAAGTCATTAAACTCACATTACGTTTTGCACAGAGAAAAACTCCAGTCCCCTTTCTCTACCAGCTCCAGAATACTAACTATGAGATAATACAACTTCGCATCTCCAAGGCAAAGAGATGCAAGAGGACATTTTTCTATGGGAAAAAAAAAAAAAAATCTCACAAATGAACTACAAATCGTGACAGTTCTCAAGTTAACCACGTTATATATACACATTCAAAATAATATTTTCCACATAGCAATACAATTTTCCCTACCACTTAAAGAAAATAAATAAATAAAATTTTGGATACCAAGCTACTCTTACAAGAGATCCCAAAGTCACAAGACATATTCCTATGTTTTCTTTTCCAATGTACATTTTAACGTTCTCAGTCTGAAATATCTATCTCTATAACGCTAAGCTTATCAACCATCTACCATCCATTTTTTTCCCTCTCTTTCCATCCAACTAAACATCAATAGGGCACCAGGAAGTGGGTAAAGAACAAAAACAGGAAGAACAAAAGAAACAAATAGAAAACAAGTAAGAAAAATAAATTCAAAAGTAAAAGAACAATATAAGCAGAAAAAAATTACAAAAAAACCTAAAGTTCGCATAGATTAAAATAAATTTTACATTAAAAAAAAAAGGATAACTGATTGAAATACCTTAATCCAAGTTGCTGAGAGCTGAGGCAGAGGAGCACAAGTTCAAAGCTACCTCATCCAACAAGGTGAGGAACTTGAGCAACTTAGTGAGAACCTGTCCCTCAAAATAAGTATTAAGAAAGAAAGGGAAAAAAAAGAGGGCTGGGATTTGCTCAATGGTAATGCTGCTTGATTTATCCCTGTTACACCACCCACGCCCCCAAAAAAGTGAAGATTAAACTGAGAGGAATAAGAGGAAAACAAATAGTAATATATTAGAAAATAGCTAAGACCAAAAGGGCTATTTGTGAAAAAGTCTAAAAATTCCGAATGAAAGGAAGAAATATTTTAGAAAATTCTGGACCAAAACTCCAGGTCTGACTTTAAAAATAGGAGGCTACAAATTCAAGAATATACATAAAGCACCAGAAGTTCTAAGTACACTGAATACCCACATGTCATAGTACAGGAGGCTATAAAACAAAAGAAAGGGAGAGCCTCAAAAGCAAGCTTGCTGAGACATGGACTGGCTAAATTGCTGAAGCTGGATTTGAACTTGGAATCCTCCACCTCAGCCTCCGCAGGCTACTGGGATTACAGGTGTGCCAGAGATATTGTAACTTTTAAAGAAAAACCAGGAAACTGCCCATCGCTTTTCAACAGAGAAAAAAAGGTAAAGTTAAGAGACAAGGGTATGATATCCACACATGCAAGCAGTAATCAGGTAATTCTCTGTCCAAAATTCCGATCACCAAGTGAAAATAAACTTTTGAAGACCCAGGAAAAATATAATTTATTTATTTATTTTTATTTAGAGAGAGAGTTCATACTAAGTGCTATTCACTGTTTAAATCATAATAAAAATGTCTGAACTTCGGATATGTAAGAATTAAAAATGTAAAAATATTTGTTTTGATTTAATTGTATATCTTCTTTACCTGAGGAAGTGTCTGTTCAGTTTCCTTGGGCCACATTTATTAATTGGTTTATTATTATTTATTTATTTATTTATTTTGGTGTTAAGAATTTTTGAGTTCTTTATATGTTCAGAGATTAGTGCTCTATACTGACATGCATTTGTAAAAATTTGTTACCAATTAGTAGGCTCTCTATTCACCTCACTGATTGTTTCTCTTTTGCTGAGAAGAACTTTGTAATTTGAATCTATCCCATTTATTTGATTCTTGATAATAATTCTCATGCTACAGGAGTCTTAACAGGAACTTGAGGCCTAATCCAATATGTTGGAAGATTAGGAGCTTCCTTTTTATTCTATTAGGTATAGTGTCCTCTGGTCTAATTCCTGTTTTTATTTTTTAATACTCCTTGATCCACTTTGAGTGAATTTGGTCATGGTGAAAGATCAGAGGTTTATGTTTCATTTTTTTGCTTATGGATTTCCATTTTCCCAGCACCATTTTTGAAGAGACTATCTTTTCTTTCATCAATGTACGTTTTGTGGCACCTTTGCTAATAAAAGATAACTGGAGAAATTATATGCGTTAGAAAGATATACAATCAATACAAGTAAACAATAATATGTTGGGGAGGATGTGGGGAAAGACACACTCATGACATTGTTGGTGGACTTCAAATTAGTGCAACACACCTTGGAAAGCAGTATGGAAATATTCCTCAGAAAAACTAGGAATAGAAAACCACCATTTGACACCAGCTATCCGGCTCCTTTGTTGGTATATATATCCAAAGGATTTAAATCAACATGTTACAGTGACGCAGCCACATCAATATTTTTAGCAACACAATCTGTGGAACCAACCTAGATGCCCATTTCAGTAGATGAATGGATAAAGAAAATGTGGTATATACACACAATGGAGTATTACTCAGCAATAAAGAGAGAATAAAATCATGGCATTTAACAGATAAATGGATAGAGTTAGAGAATATAATGCTAAGTGAAGTTAGCCAATCCCAAAAAGCCAAATGCCAAATGTTTTTCTCTGATATAAGGAGGCCGATGCACAGTGGGGTTGGGATGGGGAGCATAGGAGGATTTAGAGGAACACTAGAATGGCCAATGGGGAGGGAGGAGAAGGGAGGGGGCAAAAGGTGGAAGAGAACTAAAAAAAAGATGGTAGAATGAGATGGATATCATTACCTAAGTGCATGTATTAAGTCACAAATGGTGTGAATATACTTTGTATACAACAAGAGATATGTAAAAATTGCTCTAGCAAGTATAATATATGAAATGTAAATACCTTTCTGCTGTCATTTCTAACAACTTAGAATAAAAAAATAAATTTGAAAAAAAATAAAACAAAAATCTGGAAAAATATAGAAAATACACAACTGGATTTTTATTTACACATAATTAATTAATTATTTATTATTTTGTATGGGGGATTGAACCCAGGGTGTTCTACCACAGAGCTACCTCCCCAGCCCTTTTTATTTTGTTATTTTTTTGACAGTCCTTGATGGCCTAGAACTTCTGACTCAGCCTCCTGATTGACTTGGATATAACAGGGTGCCTCACTATGCCAACTAAATAGCACCCTTTAAAGGCCTGGAAGTCAGCCAGATTGAAAATAAAAGATGAAAACATATGTTGCATACAAACTAATAAAAAAGGTGTTTATCAAATATCCAAAAACTAAACTTTGTAGTAAAAGAAGCCATTCTAAAGATAAAGACATTTCATCATGAAAAGTTCTACTTGACAAGAAAATATAATAATTCTAAACATGTATGTGCCTAAAAATGTGACCTCAAAAATGGTGTAAACGAAAAGTGTATACATAGAAAGAAGAAATAGACAAATTAAAATCAGAGTTGGAGCCTTTTAACACATCTCTCTCACTGCTTTTGTAAAATACCAAATTAATCAGTGAGCATAAATAAATAAGCACAATGTGGATTAACAAAATAACCCACCCTAATTTACATACACAGAACACTGCACCAACAACGAATAATTCACACGTTTCCAAGTGCTTACAGGAATATGTTTCAAAATAGATCATATATTGAGCCCTTTTTATAACATATATCTAAAGAAATTATCAAAAGGATTTGTATCATACAAGGTATATATCTTATTATAGTTCAATTAAATGAGGAATCACTAGTGAAAAGTTAACCAGAAAAATCCTCAAATTTTAGGCAATCAAACAATACTATCTAAATCAAAATGAGAATTAGACTTTTAAACTGAATATAACAAAAGAAAAAAATTACCATGCAACTTACCACTGCTTATAGGGAAATTTTACAATCCTTTAAATTGCCTATCTTAGAAAATAAAATATCTGGGCTGGGAATTGTAGCTCAGTGGGCGTAGAGCACGTGCCGAGCATGTATGAAGGCACTGGGTTCAATTCTCAGGACCCACATATAAATAATCAAATAAGTACATTGACATCTAAAAAAATATTTTTTAAAAATAAGATAGAAGATACAAGAAAATAAAAAAATCATGAAAAACTGTAATGTAACCTTCAGTAAAAGAAAGTGGACATAAAAATACAAATTAAACCCAAATAAATAGAAATGAAGAAATAATAAAAATAAGATCAAAGAATCAATTTAATGTAAGATAGAATAAAAATATAAGGAAAGATAGAAAGTTAATTATTTAAAAGCCTAAAAAAAAAACCCTTCGATGATCAAAAAAAGGAGATAAAACATGTATCACCAGTAGAGCGATCTAAATTGATTCTAAGACATTACAGAGTAAATAAAAAGAAAACTGAATCTTTTTTTTTTCAATTATTGAAAATTTGAAAGAAGTGGAATAAATTCCTTATGAAGAACAACTTGTTTAAAAACTGACATAAGAAAAGAAAATGTGAATATTCTTATAATGTATTAAAGATGTTTAATTTTTTAAAATACATTCTGCAAACAACAAAACAAAATAAAAAAAGCAAAGAAAGAATCCTCCAGGCTCAGATTACTTCACTTATAAATGTTTACAAACTTTTTAACCAAACATACATCTTTCAGAAGTTTTCCCCCAAAATAAAGAATACTTCACCTTAACAATTTTAAAAGTCACTTTAAGAATTTTCATAAGACTTAACAGAACATAAAAATTGATTTTAAATTATTTTAAATGAAAAAAATAAAGAAAATATTTATATAATACATATGTTGCGAAAATTTCTCTTAAAAAAATTTAATAAAATCAAATTCAGAATAAAAAAGTCTTATTCAAGCAAAGTCTAATTCAGAAATACAAAATTGCCCTAATATTATAAAAGTCAATGTTATTCACCACATTAATAAAATACAGCAGACAATTCATGTATCTTCATTCGTGATAATGCAAAGTATTTGATAGAATTCAGCATCAATTTCAGGATTTAAAAGTACAAAATTTCCTTTCATTCTTAGCAAATTAAGAAGAGTTGTTTCTTAGTCTCATATAGAGTATTTTAAAATACAGCAAATACTGTGCTTAAGAGTGAGTTTAAAAAACCTTCCCCTTGGTATTGGAGGGAGACCCCAAAAGAGTTGCCCAGCCATCCCCAATTCTGCCGTTGTACTGTGATGATGGCTCTAGCCAGTGTAATGTGGCAGGGGGTGGGGGTTGGGTAGTGGGAGAGAACAAAAGTTATCACTATTTGCAGATACAGGTTTTGCGTGGAATGTTCAAAAATAGTCCTGTAGAATAGCCTTTGAAATTAAAATGGCATTAAACAACGCAACATGATACAAGGTCCAAACTCACGAAAAACCAATTGTATCGTTTTCATATCAGCAAAATTCAATTAGAACATGAAATAAAAACTAATGCTATTTATTAAAGGAAGAAGAAAGATCAAACATCGCAGGTAAAGAATGGGATGAAGGTGTTTGAAGACCTTTACACATAAAATGTGAAACATTCCAGAGAAAAATTAAAGATTCTGAGTGAATGGCAAGAATACCAGTGCTTACAGATGGAGTAAACCATAAAAGAGGTAAGTAATCCAACAAATCAATCTATATATTCAAAGATATTATTTAATTAAAATTCCCAGCAGGTTTTTGTGTGTGGTTGTTTTCCTTTAAGGCACATGACAAATTCTTCCTAAATTTATTGGTAATAACTGAAATATATACATATATTCCATATATCATATATATATAGATATATATACACCCTAGATATTGAGCCCAGAGTTTCACATATAACTAATGGAAGCCACTACCGCGAGCTACTTCCCACTCTTTTTGAATTTTTATTAGAGAATTAAAAAAAGTGCTTATTAATTTTATTAGTTATCAGTAAATGTCAAACAAAACCCATGAATATACACTCACAAACAAACACTTACATACATACATAGATGAATAATATTAAAAAATATTAGTCAATACTATTTGATTGGGGAGATTTGGACCAATTGTTTTTCCTTACATTGTAAAAGTGTAATTAAGGTTTTTCAATCACCATTGTAACTGATAGTATTTACTAATCTAAACATGGGCTTAATCCTATTATTGGCAATTTCCATGTGAAAGTTAATTCCAAAATTATAACTACATACATATGTTGACCCAAAAGGAAATGCAACAGGTTTACAATAACAACCTACTTAATATTTATTTTTTATTGGTACAATTGTAAATATGTGCATAATAGTGAGATGCATTATGACACATTCGTACAAGGCATTGTAACCTAATTTGATCATAGTCTCAAGTCCCTAGTACCATTCCATTCTCTTTTATTCCCTCCCCTCCTCCTCCCCCATACCACTTGCTCTCCTCTTAATGATCTCCCTTCATATTAATATTATTACACGACTATTTTAAATATTGCATATAATAATCATATAATTACATATCCATATATTGTGCACACACACACATATGCAGGATTTATTCTTATATATTTGTACCATGGACAAAGCATAAACGTGAGCACGTTCTTCATGGTAGTCCCCAAACTAGAACCTCCAAAGAGTCTATAAATAAAAGTATTAAATAATCTAATAAATTATAAATAATGTAATAAAATACATTAACCTATACATTAGATAAAATAGCATATCACATAAAATTACAAATAGATACTACTAGAGAAAATTATTTAGAAAAACTCATAAACAAAATATTGAAATGAAAGAATCCAAATGTAAAAAGTAACAAACAACATGATTCTATTTATATAAAAACAAGAGTAAACATTAGAGTGCCACCAGGCTCAGGCTCCCACCAGTCCTAGCGACCTCCGCCCCAGAGCAGGAGACAGCAAGGACAGACCCCCCAACTCTGCTGAGTTCAGCGCAGAGGCCTAGGAAAGTCCTGGGGAACCCTGCAATTGGAGTGTCCACAGGCCCCGCTGACCTTCACCCAGCCTGCCAGCCGCAGACCACCGCAGGAGCTCAGACGCACCCATTTGACCCACACCAACCTCCGTGGATCCAGCCCCAGTTCTCAAAGCTTGCTTTGAGAACAAATGGCAGGGTCCTGTTAGCCCAACATTAAGAGAGGCACAGACAACCTGCAAAGGATATTATAGAATATAGGGAAGAAACTGTAACATCTCAGATCTACACGCGAAGAAAGTAAGGCGAATAGACAACATAGAAAAAACAAGGGAGGAAAATACCCCAAACGAACCAGGATTCTACAATAAACAGAAACCCATGATCAGCAGAAGGTAGATGAAGTCAGAGAAGGATTTCAGAAGGTTCATAATTAAAATGATCTGTGAATCAAGAATGACCTCAAATGAGCAAGATACAGGCAAAAATTGACCACTACCACAAAGATAGAAGACCGCAAATACGAATAGGCAAAAGATTACTTCAAAAAAGAGATAGAAACTCTGAAAACAAAACCACAAAAAAGTCAGAAGTCCTTGAAATGATGGAGAAACAATTAACCAAATAAAAAGCACCAATTGAAGGCATCAAAAATAGACTAATCCAAGCTGGAAGAAAGCACCTTCAACAATGAAGACAAAGTATATATGATCTTGAATCTAAAGTTGACCACACTATATGAAAGAAGTAGAACCATGAAAGAACATCCAAGAAGTATGGGACCATCATCAAAAGACCAATTAAGAAGAGTAATTGGATAGAAAGAAAGGCACAGAGTTTCCAACCAAGGAATGCACAATCTCTTCAATGAGATAATATCAGAATTTCCCAAGCATAGTACAAATTGGGAAAACCAAATACAAGAGGCTTATAGGACACCAAACGTCACAAAATTACAACAGATTCAACACCAAGAAACATTATAAGTGAAAATGCCTAAGTCATACAGAACAAGGATAAAATTTTAAAGGCCCAAAAGAGAGAATCAGATCACATATAGGGGGAGACAATTTGTATCACAGCAGATTTTTTCAACTCAGACACTCAAAGCTAGGAGAACATGGAACAACATATTCTCAAGCTTCAGAAAGAAAAGGATGCCAACCAAGCATCTTATGCCCAGCAAATAAAGCTTTAAGATTTGAGGACGAAATAAAAACCTTCCACGATAAACAAAAGTTAAAAGAATTTCACAAGTAGAATCCTGCACTACAGAACACTATCCTAGCAAACATTTTCCATGAAGAGGAAAAAAAAACCACCAATGATGAAAATCACGAGAGAGGGAGAGAGGTATTATACTAGGGAAAAAAACAATCAAAGAGAAACCATCGTCAAGTAAAATACCCAAAATAAACAAAAATGGCTGGGAATACAAAAACACATCTCAAAAATCCTCTGAGAATGTTAATGCCTAAGAACTCACCAAACAAAAGACATAGACTAGCAATTGGATAAAAAAAAACAGACCCAAGAAAATATGCTGCTCCAAGAGACTCATACTCAATAGGAAAAGACATCCATAGCTGAGGGTGAAAGGTTTGGAGAAATCTTACCACTACACAAATGGACCTAATTGAACAAGCAGGGGTTTCCACTCCTCATATCAAATAAAGTAGACTTCAAACAAAAAGTCAATCAAAAGGGATAAAGAAGGACACTATATACTGCCTCAAGGAACCATACATCAACAAGTCATAAACAATTAAATAAATATAAATGCCCCAAACAATGGATATCCATGGTCATCCAAACAAACTCTTCTCAAGTTTAAAGAGTCTAATTGAACCACAACGCCAATAATTCTGGGTGACCTTTAACACAGCCCCTCACACCACTGGATAGATCTTCCAAACAAAAGCTGAACAGAAGAAACTATAAACTCAAAAATACAACTAAACAACGAGACTTAACTGACTTAATAGAATATTATATCCTCACAAGTGAATACACTTCTCAGGCAGCACATGGGATTCCTTCACTAACAATCGACCACATACTATGCCACAAAAACAACTGCTTAGCAAATATAAAAAGAAAGGCATATTACCCTGAATTCTATCAGGATCATAATGGAATGAAATTAGAGAATCAATGATAAAATGTTGTTTGCCGGAACGGATTGCAGCCCGGAACGGCGGCGCCACGGGAAGGAATCCGGATACAGGACTGGAGACCGAAAAATTCTTTATCTTACTCTCTCTGTCTCTTGTAATTTCTAACACCACATACACACTCTCACAAGAAACCAAGGCACCTACTACTTACAAGAAACGACAATATATCTAAACATAGCGATAAACCTGTCCGTTCTCATCTCAGGTCTCTTCCAAGGGCCGCCCGAGGCAGGAATGCGCTAGCTTCGATCTGCTGAGTCACTGCTCAAATCTCTCGAGATCCTGGCCACGTTCCGCAAGATCCAGCAAGTCCAGTGAGACTACGAAGCGGAAATGCCCAAAAATGTCTATGGCCCATAGTCAACCGCAATCTAAGCTATCTCCCACACAGGGCTCCAGCATTACCCCCCCTTTTTGTATTACAAGGAGGGGATGCACTAGACGTCTGTGTGCAACAACATTCTTACCCTCATTGATAATCAAGGCTGTGCCCTTGACTCCTGTCATAGGTTGAATATGTCGGTCACATGAGACTGTTCCTGAGCGACAGTGCCTGTCTTAGGTTGTCCCCCCTCTGGGGATCTTCCCCCGTCAATTGCTAACCACCATCCAATGGAGCCCTTTAGGTTCGACTGTGTAAGATGACTAACAGCCGTCCAATTGTGGGAGATGCGGCGGCTTAAGGCGACAAGACTTTTGTGACGAGCCAGACTGCAATAGCAATATCAAATTCTTTAAACAAATCAGCTGCCCTAAGATTCCATCAAGTAACACAGTGAGTTCTCTCTAGACAAATATCCGCAAGGCATTGTCCCATGAGTTCCCCAAACATTGAAAGATCAAATGTCACTTGTTATAACATGTAGATCTAAGGAGGAAGGGCCCCATGCATGCAGAGAGAGGCCACACTGCGGTGAGGTTGTTTGATGCTTGAAGCAGCCAGGGGATGCTTGCAGCGACCGTGATCCCTGCAGCTGTAGCAGCAGCCCGACCTTTTTTATGTCTAGACAATGCCCCGGCAAAATCTTCAGGCTCCGCTACATAGAGACTCAAGGCATCAATTTTTAAAGAGGAAAGGCAGTGTTATTCCAGCACTGACTCAAGAGGCGAGTTGTCAAACTAAAAAAATAAGAATTATTAGATTAGAAAATTAAAAGTTGATTCTGCCTCACTACACATTGCAGCCTGAGCCCCACAAACCTAATCTGGCAAAATATCATATTTAGAAACAAAACACAAGAAAGACTGAGGGTAATTTACCGGCATTAAAGATAGATTAAAGAAAAACTAAAAGCAACTTTGGAGAAATAATTTGTTAGCTGGAAACTCTCGAGTTTTCTGCACTACACAGCATCCTTTATCTATTGAAATAATCAAATAATCATTTATTAAACAAATGAGTGTTAATCAAACAAATAAGCAACCTTATGTCAAAACACCAAAATATCGGTTATACATGCCCGTAGTCATATTTTTCGCTAAAGAGAAGTCCACGGACACCTATAAAACAAAAATTGAAAGGTACCTGCACTTATAAATATATATACCCAATTTGAATACTCCTTAAACTTAAGATGAATTAGAGTTATATGGATCCATATACTATATTGATTATTTTATGATGTCACACTGACAGACAGACACACATACAAACATAATATTTGTGATGTCACATTTACATGAAATATAACAAAAACACAGACATAAACACCAAGTAACGCAGAAAAAAAAAATACAATTGTGTGCACCACTAAAGAGAGATCTCTCTCCGTCCCAGCCGGGAGGATGACACTTAAGGTTGTGACATAATTTTGAAGGACTCTTTTTAAGGGAATCATTCCATATCTTCATCATGGTCCTCTTGATTTTGTACCTTTTTTATTAATCGTGATTCCTCAACAACTTCAACATGATCCTTTTGATGTGGTACCCTGCTTTATTAATCTAGATGGTATCCATATTGTAGAGGAATTCATGCTTTTGGAAAAACACAAACAGATCCTCTCCCCCAAAATTAATACTGGATCTGGACCCTTCATGTACCTGAAAGAACATCCTTCCAGTAAACCAAAGGTTTATGTTGTTGATGTGGGTTCCAATGTCTGTCTCCAGCAGAATAAACCATCAGAGTCTAAAGTTAAAAAATTTAAAGTAAACAGGGCAACTGCCAATCTGTCCTTAGATTTTTCCAGTTTCCTTCTTCTGTTTTAACAACATAACTTTTTAGTGTGCGGTTTTGCTCTTTCAATAATCCTGACCCTGAGGATTGTATGGGGATGCCTGTTTTTTATGGATATGTTGAATTTTGCGCAAAACTGTTTGAAAGATGAGGACGTATATGCGGGGCCATTATCTGTTTTAAGCATTTTGGGGAGCCCAATGCAGCAAAAGCTTGTAAACAATGAGATGTGACATCTTTAAACTTTTTCTTCCGGAATGTAAGGAAGCAAAAATCATGCCTGAGCATGTATCTATGGTTACATGAATAAATCGCAATTTTCCAAAGCTTGGCTCATGAGTAACATCCATCTGCCACAAATGGATTGGGCATTAATCCTCTAGGGTTAACACCACCAAAAATGAGGATTGGGCAAATGTGTCATACAAGATTTACAAATCTTTTTACAATGTTCTGGCTTGCTCCTTTGTGAGTTTAAACCTACGTTTGCAAAGGTGGTGCGTGTTGACGTGAAACTGGGAATGAAATTAAAGTAGCTTGTTGTAAGCGCTGAAAGTATAAATATTGTTTTTTGTAAAGTTCATCAGCCTTTTGATTGATTACCATCATGATATGGGCTACAGTTCTTTTTCTTGCCCACAAATTAGTAACCAATGTGCTCTAATATGGCCTACTTTTGTAATAGAGCCAAGTCTCACTGGTTCTAAGTGCCTCACCACTTCTTGACTCCGATCCCACCTGCTCAAAAGTTTTGTATTTGATGATAAAACAATTTAAAGGCTGGAGTATGAGGTGCTATTGGTCCTGCTAAAACTCTAATTTTGGGGACGGCTTGTACAATATAGTGGCTATCTGAAAAAAAATGTTTATGGCTGGTCTCTAAAATTTTCCAGAGCTCTTACCACAGCTAACCAATTCCACTAGTTGAGCTGATTTGTGTGCAGTTATGTAAGTCATATTTTCTTTTGTAGTGACTACTGCAGCAGTACCATTTGAGGACCCATCTGTAAATACATTTAAATTGCCTTTAGGAATAGGTTGATTTTTTATTACCTGTGGAAATATAATGGATGCTTTAATACAAAAAGATAATATAGGGAGACTTAGAAGGTTGATTATCAAAATTTGCAGAGGTAGAGCAATCTAGCTATAGCCCAGTCATTATCGTTGAAGCATAAATATTCAATCTGTGACGATGAATAGGAGTAATATAGTAGCAGGGTGAATTGCAAATATTTTAGTAGAAGATTTTTATAGGTCCTTGAAGGAATAAGATTATAATGCCACCGATAGGAGGACAATATATAGACTCAATTTATGCTTTTAATGAGGAGAGACAGGCAAATGTTATCCAAAATAAAGGCCCTTGTTAGCCAAAATAAGTGGACTTCCTTTCGGTGTATGATGTGTGACAGAAATAAGTAATCAATAGTCATAGCAGGTGTGAGATTAAATTCAAATCTGTCACAATGAGCTCACCTTTGATGGCTTTTTTTCTTACTACCTTTAAAGCTATCCATGCCTAGCATCAGGAGTCAATGAATTCCGCTTTTAGGTGAGGATGAGATCACGGGTCCCCTCGAAGTATTCAAATAAAGGTTTTAAATTGTGCCATAAGTGAGTGTTTAGTGTAAGGGCCGAAGACCAATTAAATGTCTCCCAGTATTTTTTGGAAATCATTGAGGCTGGCTTAAATGTTCTTTATTTATTAAAAATTTTTTTTGGGGTCTAGACAAAAGTATTGCCATGATTTATAAAACCTAGAATTAAAAGGGAGATCTGGTTTGAGACTTTTTTTCTTCTGCTAAAATATACATCCGTTATTTTTTTCAAAATTTAAGTCTGACCACATCACTGAATAGTATTAGAATAAATATATTTTTGATTACTGGGTTGGGCCAGTAAAAATTCATACATGTAATGTAGACACATAGGTTTTTAGGATCTTTGATTATTTAATGGATTTGAATGGCCTTAGTCCACATATATTAGGCGCAAATGTTGGGGCCTATTAGCCATTCCACTGTGGAAAAACCTTCCATGAGAATCTCTGATTAGGCCATTATTAATTGTATAATTAGAAGGAACCTGTAAAAGCAAACCTGGGGTACCCTCCGCATCCAGAGGATGTAGTGGGAATAGAAAAGAAGCAAATCCCTTTATATTCAAAGACTAATAACCGATAAGGAAATTTTTTTGGAATAGCTATCTAGATTTGATTCAGAAGTCCAAGGTGTTGAGTTAGGAATGGGCCCATTGTGACTTGCATGGTGTTTTATTAATTTGTCTAAAGATCATAGTTAAATAATCCGCCATTTTCCTGATTTTTTCTTGATCACAAATATGAGGGGGAAATTTCCAGGGAGAGGTGGAAGGTTCTATATGTCCTGCTTCTAATTGGTTCCTGAACTAGATAGGTGGCGGGGGCCGCTGTGGTAATTATCTCCTTTCACATTGATAGGGGCCACTTGAGGGACCCACACAAGCGCTTATCAGAAATTCCATAGGTGTTATTTTCAATAATATTTCTTTTCGTCAGTGTGACCCCTGAAGAGAAACAATGGTCTTATTTCCTATATGATAATGATTATCTCATTTAGGGTTAAGACTTACCCTGTTACTTTTTGATGAGTTTCTTTTTAGGGTCTAAGATTACTCTGTAGATTTTTTATAACATTTAACACACCTGCAAGGTTTTGGTTGCAAGGTGTACTCGCCACTTATTTTTGGTAATCAATATCTCTGTCCCCATAAAAGAGTAATCCGGTAGATGATTTACGTGTAAAACATAAGGACTGAAAAACGTGCCTTATTATGTCCTTCATCATCCTCCCATTTTATAAATAACCGCACATTTTTTCTGGGCGGTTATTATATCCCAAGCCTCTTAAACTGGTTGAAGCTTTTTGCAGAATGCCAGTAGTTTGGGTCATATGACGTAAATTAATGATGGTATAATAAGCTCCCAGGATCTAGAAGACCACTCCCATTTCTATCCTTGGGATTCTTATTGTTTACAACATAGGTCCTTCGCTATGTACAGTCCCCCGAACCCAGCAAACCATGGGTTTCGAATCAGTGGGTAACCAAATCCACTATATGTTCCTATTTAGAGGCATATTCATTTTAAATGACGTTAATGTAATATTTGGAAGGAGGATCAACTTGATCAAGATTCTATCTCCTCTGATATACTATAACTATAATACTTTGTGGTGAGCTAAGCATTATTTTATAATCACCCAATGTATTTAAGATAACCTAGGACGTTAAATATTATTAATCGCCTTTTGTAGTGAACCACTTGAGCGAAAACACGTAATGTGGTTTAAAGGACTCTCTCTTGGACTTTCGCCCGGTAATAAGATCCAATCAGTCCCTGAGGGAAAGGGTAAATCCCCTACCCTGATGGTAATCAGTCCTGAATTCCCCCATTTTGCAGTGTAAAATAGCTGAATACGGCGGGGTGGTGAAAAGCAGGAGGTGCTAAATCCTGCTAAGTATTCCCTTAACCTTGTTTTCCTCTCGGCAGAGAGGAAGTTGGATGTCGGTAATGATAGGGAATTGTCTGTGCTGGGAAGCAACTGAGATTGGATAGCGTGAGGGAATACTCTGCTCCTCCAATTCCGTCGTAGCATTATTGATGGCCCGCAGGGGCGAGTTGGGCCCCCTTGCCCCGCTTTTTTTGAATTCCTGATTTAAAGGATCATTCCAAGGATGTCAATATTAATAATAGCATATATTGGCGCCCAATGAATTACCTTTCTGTACTACCTTGGGTGAGCAAACCATTGCGAGCACGGAATGAATTTGGTCTTATTTCACGTTCTAGGATTTTGCCTAGAATAGCCTTATTCGATTCAGTGATTAAATATTGTTGAGCCGAAGAATATCTTGATTGATTATAAAGGTGCCTATGTTGAGCTCTTGTAAAAATTTTGAGGAGGACAGCATCTCTTCACAGACTGCTGCATTCATTTTCCCTGTGACAAACGGCAATCATTTAAATCTTTACATAATTGTATAAATATGGAAAGATCCTATTTTATTATTCTCATTGTGCCAGAAGTTGGCTTTCCAGAGAGCAATACTATTAGAGCATTTACGTACGCTAATTTGGGGACAACTCTGAATTGGCGCATATCTTGATCAATGTTTCCTCTCAAAAAACTCTACCTGCAGTTACTCAAAATCGATCAAGGCCAAATTCACGCAAATGAGAACATTAGGTCCCCTTGAATTACTTTAAGGACAAGCGTACCTTTGTAGATCCCCAGGCCCTAGTACAGTTATTTTTTTCACAATGCCTTTAATGGCAAGCCTGCGTTATTATCTGAGCTCTATACTTCCTGGGGTATAATATTTTTTTTTGATCCTGTACGTCCTGCAAATTGCCCTTCTCTACTGTGAGCATTTCTATATTATGGTCTCCACAACCCTACATCTGCGTTTCTTTAGCTGTTTCTATACAAAGATTCCTGCAATTGCGATCGCCAAAACCAAGTATTTTCCCGCCACTTAAATGTAGCCTTTACATAGATGATTCCAGTCAGCGGGGGTTAAGCTAAAGGTGTAAGGACACCAGTATATACTCAACGTCGAAAGGAGCTTGGGTTCCATAAGTCATTACTGCCCCCTTTGAGATTGTTTATTGTTTTGAAATCCCCAGGCTGGTGGCCCCTCATGTCCCATATTTCATAGTCAAATACTGGCAGTTCCCAATGTATCTGTGAAGTTACCCCTCGAGAGCGCATAAGCGCTCAGAAACTTTTTATTATCTATTTTCTAGGTATGCAAACGCTAAGTGATACCTTCATATTTTCTGTAATTGAATTTCACCCATGGGGAGTAGAGACACACGTTCCTCCACTTGATGATCCCTTATCTTGACTTCCTTAATTTCCTTTTGTTCATTTCTCAAAAACACCTTTAGTTAATTGTCCTCCTCACACTACTACTCTCATTGGTCCTAACTGACTCAGTAACGATCCTGCGACCCAAGGTTCACTTTGAGACCATGTACCTGAAGTATCTCTAATAAATCTTGAATAGCTTTAGCAGCTATCTCAGATCTTTGTCATTTTGGGGACGCATCTAATACTCCTCCTTACTGGTCTTAGTTACTCAGACGGAATCTACGCTTCATGAAACGCCTTCACTGAGTTTCTAATCCTCCTCAACTAACAACAACTCATCTAAATCAAAGAATTCATCAGAGCCTTGTACACTTGGGTCTTAGTTTATTTTCAAACCCATTTTAAAAAACCGCTCCTGACTAGAGACTCCTGTGAGTTTTCTCAGTTCTTACCTGCCGTGCTGACTGCCCCGAACGGGCCACCAACAGTTTTGTTCCGAAAGGGATGCAGCCCGGAAACGGCAGCACCGCGGTGAAGGAGTCCCCGAGACAGGAATGGAGACGAAAAAATTCTTTAATCTTTCTCTCCACTCTGTCTCTTGAAATTTACTAACACCACATACACCCTCTCACAAGAACCCAAGGCACCTACTCTTACAAGAAACTACATTATATCTATTCAAAGCGATAACCCGTCCCCGTTCTCTCTCAGCCTCTTCCCATGGCCCCGAGCAGGAATGGCGCCAGCCTCGATCTGCTGAGTCAAGGCTCAATCTCTCGAGATCCCAGGGCCAGTCCCCGAGATCCCCAGGCCAAGTCCCGTGAGACTAACGGAAGGCGAAATGCCCAAAATGTCTATGGCCCGCCGGTCAACCGCAATCTTAGCTATCTCCCCCAAACAGGGCTCCTGCAAAAAATAAGAAATAAAAAGCTACTGCCAACACCTGAGACTAATAAATATGCTACTGAATGAACAATAGGGTTACATTTGACATCAAAGAGGAAGTAAAAAATTCTAGAGTGAATGAGAACACAGACACAACATATCGAAATCTCTGGACTGTATGAGGCAGTTCTAAGAGGAAAGTTCATTGCATTGAGTTCATTCCTCAAAAGAACTCAAAGTATCATTAATTGCTGATGATATGATTTTATAACCTAGAAGACCAAAAAAAATTCCACCAAAACCTTCTAGAACTCATAAATGAATTCAGCAAAGTAGCAGGATACAAAATCAACTACCCATAAATCTAAGGCCATTCTAAGTATCAGTGACAAATCCTTGAAAGGGAAATGAGGAAAACTACCTCCGTTTACAATAGCAACGAAAAAATTGTAAAAAAAATAATAATAAAATAATTGGGAAAAAAAACAACTTAACCAAAGACATGAAAGATCTCTAATAATAGAAAACTACAGAAAACTAAAGAAAGAAATTTGGAAGAACCATAGAAGAATGGAAAGATATACAATGTTCTTGGGAAAGCAGTAACAAATATTTGTCAAAATGACCATACTAACCAAAAGCAACTATACAATTTAATGCAATGCCAATCAAAATCCCAATGACATTTCTCATAGAAAGAAAAAAAGCAGTCATGAAATTCATCTGAAAAATAAAAGGACCCAAATCCTAAAGCAATCCTTAGTAAGAGGATGAAAGCAGTGGCAATCATTATACCAAACCCAAAAATCTACTACAGAGCAATAGTAACAAAAACAGCATGGTATTGGCACCAAAATAGGCCTGGTAAGAAAGACCAATGTACAGAAAGAGGACACCAGAGAATAATGCATATAATTTCAGTAATTTTTTATTAGACAAAGACACCAAAAATGTACATTGGAGAAATGATAGCCTCTTCAAAAAATGTGCTGGGAAATCTGAAATCCCATACGCAGTAGCAAAATGAAATTAAAAACCCTATCTCTCACCCTGCACAAAATTCACGTCAAAGTGGATCAAGATCTAGGAATTAGACCATAGACACCTACACCTAATAAAGAAAAAGTGAAGCTCTAATCTCCAACTTGTTGGACTAGCCCCAAGTTTCCTTAATAAACTCCTGTAGCACAATAATAAATATCAAGAATCAATAAATGAGGGGATGGGATAGATTCACATTACAAAAACAAAGCTTCTTTCAGCCAAAAGAAACCATCAGTGAGTGAGATAGAGAGCCAACTAATTGTAACAAATTTTTACCACATCGCATGTCGAGCACTACATCTCTAAATATATAAAGAACTCAAAAATCAAAACATCCAAACAAACAAATAACCCAATCATATATTGGGCCAAGGAACCTGAACAGACACTTCTCGAAGAAATATACAATCAGATCCAACAAATACTTGAAAAATTGTTCAACATCTCTGACAATTAGAGAAATGCAAATCAAAACCACTCAAGCATTTCATCTCACCTCCCATCAGAATGGCAGCCTATTAAGAACACAAACAACAACAATAAATGTTGGCGAGGATGTGGAGAAAAAGGCACGCTCATGACATTGTTGGTGGGACTGCAAAATGGTGGCAGCCATATGGAAAGCAGTATGGAGATTCCGTGGAAAACTTGAATGGAACCACCTTATGACCCAGCTATCCTCACGCCTTGGTCTTTAACCCAAAAGACTTGAAAACATCAATACTATAGGGGACACAGCCACATCAGTTTATAGCAGCACAATTCACAATAGCTAAACTGTGGAACCAACCTAGATGCCCTTCAGTAGATGAATGGATAAAGAAAATGTGGTATAGTACACACAATGGAGAATTACTCAGCAAATAAGAGAATAAAAATCATCGGCAATCGCAGTAAATGGAGTGAATTGGAGATATAAAGCTAAGTGAAGTCAGTCCAGTCCCCAAAAGCCCAAATGCCAAATGTTGTTCTCTGATATAAGGAGGCCAATTCACAGTGGAGTTGGGATGGAGAGCAAAAAATTGATTAGAGAAACACTAGAATGGCCAATGGGGAGGGAGAGGAAGGGGGGCAAAAGGGTCAAAGAAAAAAAAAAGATGGTAGAATGAAATGAATATATCATTACACTAAGTGCATGTGTGAATCACGAATGGTGTCAATATACTTTGTAATACCCAACCAGAGATATTAAATATTTGCTTTCCAATAAGTCATCGTATAAAAATGTAATGACATCCTGCTGTCATTTTAACAATTTAGAAATAAAAATAAAATTGGGAAAAAAGAAAGGTTCATATTAGTGAATAACTGGCAAAAGTATCAAGTATTCCCCTCATCCCCAGCTTTCCCAAGAAAGAACCATGGCATAGTTTGTCTTAATCTAATAAATTTAGGCCTCAAAAAAATTAAAAAAAAGCAAGAATAGGCAACTATTCTATGATGGTATAGATAGAGAATAATGGTTCCTTTCCATAAGAATGAAAGAGAGAGACATTCTATTATGAAATGACTCTTGGTATGTTTTCCAGGCTGACCTCAATTGGCTCGATGAATCCTCCTGCTCAGGTCCTGATTAGCTGTGACTATAGGTATCCACCACTACAACCTATTCTGAGTGACATGTATAAATTCCATAGATGGCGCGGGGGGGGATTGGGTTGTTTGTAATACTTTATACCCTTGATCTATGTAAATAGTTACACCAGATGAGTTCACTTATGAAAATTCATTGAGAAGTATTGTCTTGCCTACTCTTATGTACAATAATGTCTCAATTATGGACCATTTACCAAGTTGTAAAAAACTTTTTTTTTTTAAAAATAAAAATAAAACCAAAAAAAATCTATTTAAGTATGTGTGTAGAGGAGAAAAATGCTGATTCAATGCTAAGCACCTATATCACTAATCTATGCACAATGGTACTGCCCCCTGGTATGAAGGTTTGATATACTAACAACGTTGTACATAGTCTTGACCTTTGCCTCCCTAAAATTCATGCATTAGGTATTAACAAACGGATTTGTATCCAACACTAAGACCCAAACAAAAATGTTTATGTGTAGTCGTAGAAGTTAAATTGGTCAATAACATTGTAACTGACAGTACATAATACTAACTCTAAGACATGAACTTATCCTATTATTTATGTTATAATGGAGTTAATGGTAATGTTTATGGTCTCCCAAAACAGAAAGCAACTAGCCTGTCTTCAACAGGTGAAGAGATAAGCCGTGGCACACCCATGCTATGGAATGTGCTTCAGTTTTTCAAAGGGAAATGGGCTTAATATTAAATAGCAACAGCATTCTTAAATCTAATATATATTGCTAAATGAAAGAGGCCAATCTAAAAAAATGGAATTCATATGTAATGATTTCATTAGGTGGACCAATCAAAACTAGAAATCCAAAGTGGAAAACAAAGGCATATAGGGTTAAAAGGCATTGACTAAGCGAAACAAAGGAGGGCTTTTTGAAAGTACTCAGAAAAAAATAAAATAAGAAAACTGTGGATCAAATGGAGAAGTTTCTATATCTAACTAGCAGACTCCTTTCCACATCCCTCCCCAAAAAGACATAAAGAAAATTACTGAAGAAATTAATCAAAATTACTTATGCAGTGCAAAAATTCCTAGAACTAAAAATCATCATTGAGTTGAAGGGAACCAGAAAATGAAACGAAGAATTAAACAAGAAAGAAACCCCTCGCTCCAAGACAACACTCATAATACACAAAGCATGAAAAAACAATGTATCCACAAATTCCTCCACTGTGGGGGGGGGTGGATGGAAGCAGAATATACTCACAGTACAAGAAAAAAAAACCTATCTCAAAATCAAAAGTGTAGCCAAACTAAGAATCTACTTGAAGGCAAAATAAAAAGAGTTTTCTGGTACCTAAAGATGCAAAATATTTCTCTCAGAACTCTGTCTCAAGGAAACCACAGGGAGATGGGTTCCCAAAGGAGAAAGAAGTTGTCTAAACTCATTTTGCATTACTATAATGAAACATGAGGCAGGCTACTTTTACAAAGTGCGGTTTGTTTTGGCTCATAGTTATGGAGATCCAAAGGTCAAGGGACTGGCCTGTGGTTATGCCTTCTTGTCCTCAGAGTCCTGAGGTGGTACAGGGCAACCACCATAGCAAGAGACAGAGAGCACATTGTCTGTGCTTTCTAGTCTCCTCTCCCTTTTTTTGCAAGAGTCACCAGACTCCATCATGGGGGCTCTACACTGCATGATCTTATCGAATCCTAATCACTTCTGAAAGGCCCCCACCTCGGAACACCATAGTTTGGACTGCTTCCATCCTCTCATAATGGGGATTGAAGTCCAACACATGCACCCGTAGAGACTTGCCTCAAACCATGTAAAAACCATAAAAGGAAAGGTTGACAATAGGAAATCAACAACAAGAGGAGAGTGAAGGAGATTTCAGCATAACTATGGAGGAAAGGCCCTTGGAGCTGGCCACCAGACTTGAAGCCCTACAGAGCTACTGTGCAAGAGAAGCAGGAGACAGAGAGTTCCAACACAGTGAATGATGAATGAACAGAGATGAATGGCCATGTAATAAATTGTGACAACTAACATTTTATGAAGTAGTTTCTTTTTCTTTTTTAAAAATTTATAATAGTAGTATGTATTACAATTCATAGTGCACATATATAGCATCTTTTTACATACAACTGTTTGTATACAAAGTATATTCGTACCATTCAGGTCTTCAATCATGCATTTAGGATAATGATATCCATCTCATTCAACCACGTTTTCTTTTTTTTTTTTTCTTTTTTTCCCTCCTCCTTCCCCCGTTCCCTCCCTTCCCCTCCCTTTCCTTTGACCATTTTAGTGTTCCTCTAATCCTCCTATGTACCCCCATCCAACAACACTGTGAACTAGCCTCCTTATATCAGAGAAAACATTCAGTATTTGGATTTTTGAGATTGACTAATTTCACTTAGCATTATATTCTCCAACTTCATCCATTTACCTGCAAATGCCATTATTTTATTCTCTTTTATTGCTGAGTAAAATTCCATTTTGTATATATACCACATTTTCTTTATCTACTCATCTACTGAGGGACATCTAGGTTGGTTCCACAACCTAGCTATTGTGAATTGTGCTGCTATAAACATTGAAGTGGCTGTGTCACTATACTACGCTGTTTTTAAATCATTTGGGAATAGACCCAGGAGTGGGATGGCTGGGTCATAGGGTGGTTCCATTCCCAGTTTTCCAAGAAACCTCCATACTGCTTTCCATAATGCTTGCACCATTTTGCAGTCCCACCAGCAATGTATGAGTGTGCCTTTTTTCCCCACATCCTCTCTAACATTTATTGTTGTTTGTATTCTTGATAGCTGCCATTCTGACTGGAGTGAAATGAAATCTTAGAGTAGTTTTGATTTGTATTTCTCTAATTGCCAGCGATGTTGAACATTTTTTCATGTATTTGTTGATTAATTGTGTATCTTCTTCTGAGAAGTGTCTTTTCAATTGATTGGGTTATTTGTCTTTTTTGGTGTTAAGTTTTTTTGAGTTCTTTATATATTCTAGAAATTAGTGCTCTATCTGATGTGCATGTATTAAATATTTGTTCCCAATTAGTTGGCTTTCTATTCACCTCACTGATTGTTTCTTTTGCTGAGAAGAAGCTTTTTAGTTTAAATCTATCCCATTCATTAACTCTTGGTTTTAATTCTTGGCGCTACAGGATTTTTATTAAGGAACTTGGGGCCTAATCTGACATGTTGGAAATTGGAGCTTACTTTTTCTTCTATTAGGCATATTGTCTCTGGTCTAATTCCTAGGTCCTTGATCCACTTTGAATTGAGTTTTGTGCATGGTGAGAGATAAGGGTTTAATTTCATTTTGTTGCATATGGATTTCCAGTTTTCCCAGCACCATTTGTTGAAGAGGCTATCCTTTCTGCACTGTACATTTTTGGCGCCTTGTCTAATATAAGATAGCTGAAATTATATGTATTAGTCTCTGTGTCCTCAATTCTGTACCATTGGTCCACCAGACTGTTTTGGTGCCAATACCATGCTAT